>APFE031575159.1:31991-55435 GCA_000404065.3 Pinus taeda | reverse complement strand
TCAAAAATTATTAAGTTTGCAAAATAATTATTTACATTTCATACATTAGAAAATAAAAAAAAGTAAAGAAAAAAACCTTTTAAAAAACGAGTCTGGTGTAGAATTACCATGTTTTTAAATCAGCATAAAAAACACTACCATTATAAAACACAATGTACATAAAAAAATTTATAGTGCCAAAAACTAAGCTTTAAAAAACACGTGTGTTCTGCATAACCCCTTTCGAAATCGGGTCACTTTTTTGCTATCTCTACAAAATGGGTAACAGTATGGGTTCCCGTTTCAAAGTTTACATTGTTCAAATCTCGATGATGAAAAAAACTCAAATTTGGAGAGAACATGAATTAACTGCATTTTTGATTCATCTCTAAATCTCACTTAACATCTCCATCATGTGCTAAGCTGTAAAAGGATCCAACTATCCTTTGTTTGAAAATAGCATTCGCTGTCCAGTGACACAATTTAATGAACACCCAATTGCGTATTTGCTGATGATGATCACCCACTGGTTGAAGATGTCGAAAAAAACTCAATGTTTATTTTTCTATGATGAAAGTTCATCACTACTTCTTTGTTGTTGGTCACCCACTAGCGCATTTTCTGATGCTCATTGCTGATGAAAAATGCCCACTGACTGATGAAGATGCCCACTGGCTACTTCGTTGATGTTGTCGAGACTTTTAGTCTGACAACTACTTGTAAATTTCATTGACATATTCCCCCCTTTTTCAACTGAAAGGAGAGATAATCATCTGCATTTGATATTGGAACTCCCCCCCTTCAGGTGTAGGAGAGTTTCACTGTTGTACTTCTCCATTCATTTGCACGAGAGTATCATCTTCATTTGACTGTTGGCTGCAATATGTGTGAGTGAATTTGATTGTAAAACTTGTACAATCTTCTGGTTGTGGATGACCATTCCTAGGGATCAATCCATGAATAATTTATCTTTAAGCTAGTAGGATGGTCTTGTTTGTAGCATCTCTCTTATGAATGATTTTACTTGCCACAATGGTGACAAGGATGAATATCAAAATAGTGATCTTCTAGATGACCAGTTCTATGACAGTGAAAACATTTCGGTTTGTCTGCAACTAGAGTTTGCATGCATTTTTGTTTTTCTGTACTTTCATTTTTCATGCATTGATGTCTGTCTGCAACTTGCGGAGAACTTTTTGAGGTGATATGATCAAGTAATCCGGCACTGACGAATTGAATGGGTTATGAATAATCAGGGATATGTAAGTTGTTGTCATCTTCGACATATCCTAAGCTGCATTGATTTCGATTAATTTTAATTTCTTCTCATGGCTTGATGATGGGTTTGGAAGAAATTTGGATTTGATCGTGAACAAGTTCGACACTTGAAGCTATTTGGGTGAGTGATTTGGAATCAACATCATTATCTTCATCTGTATGGTTGAATGGCTTGGAAGAAGCACTCTTCTATTGCAACTCATCTCTTTTTAGTTGTGACTCTAGTTGAAGGAACTTAATTGTTTCATGTGCATGTTGAATATGCACTTGAATGTCAACAAGAGTTGCTTTGCTTATTTGTACCATACTGTCGGCTAATGATAACATTAATTTGTGAAGAATTTGGGATAGTTGAATGTGTGTCGCCATGTTGTCTTTCTTAATTTGAAGTCAGGCTCACTTGGTGTATAATTTGTGCTTGAAAATTGCTCACTTGAGTCAATCACTGAAATGACATACTCTCTTGTACTGGTTGTTGATTGCTAATGCTTTTGAACACTTGATTGAATTGTTGATTCTACACTCACTTGATGATGATCGCTTTGCTTGAATGAAACGTTATGAATGCTCTAATGAACTTTACACAGGCTTGCTTGTTGTAGATACATGCTTGTATTGATGCTTACTTGAAGATTGGAGTCCACGCTTGTTTGAAGATGATTTCTTGCAACTTTCTTGATTATTTTATTGACACTTGGTGCTTTCTTGAATGTACCCACTGAATGCACTAAAAAACAAAGGAAGGGTGTCAAACACTATAAAAAATGCACCCAAGAGATAAATGACAAGTTCAATCTTGATGACTCAGTTCAAGACTTACTTGACTTAATGTATTCACCTTAAAAATTTAAATTAGGGTGTCAATTACAACCGAGAATGGACCCGTACAATTCAGTTAAAAAGTGTTTATCAGCAAGTGATACAAAAAGTGTTGATGATGTTGATTGCGATTTTACTTTGAAATGCTTGAGTGTGTAGAATCCTTAACTCGTTGGCATGAATTAGCTGTTGTGAAATGTTGTTGCAGAAGATTGCTTTTATCAAGTTGATGATGTGACACTTTGTTCTTATGAACTTAAGTGATTATGGGAGCTTTAATTTTAGGAGCTTGATTGATGACTTGTAGATGTAAACTTTTCTTATGTGCATGTAGTTGTTTTGTTGAAGCATAAGAAAAAGATAATTTTTACAAACTCAATACAAGTCATGTAAGCATTCATTACACACTGTGTACCTAAGATCCCCTTATTCAATTTCGGGTAGATCTAGGACACAAACACCAAAAAAAAGGTATGTATTTATTAAATAATGATTTACATCAACCTTCACCTTAGCACAACCCCTTGTCTTCAAAAATAAGAGTACACTCTGCTAAAAAACTTTCTTCAAAAATACAACAATGAGCTTCCCTTTTAAAAATATTCATTTATCACTCCAAAATTACAAAATATACACCTTACGCACTAATCCTCTTTCCTATTCCACTCCTTGTATCTCCCAAAATTATCCACCACTTATCACTCCAAAAGCATTTTACAAATTAAAAAGCACATCTTAGCACTCCATTACAAAAACATCCATTTTAAAAGAATTTCATGAATTCCCTTTTAAAGAAGTGAATTAAAAAGTGAACGAATTTCATGAAGTTCCTTTTTGAATGAATTGAATTAAAAAGTGAGCTTTATGGATTCACTTTAAAAATGAAAAATCTCCTTTAACAAAGTGAAATCACATTAAAAAAAAAAAAATCATTTGGAGAAGTTACGTAGAACAATATAAAAAATTCCAATGCACATCATTTTGTTCATTTTTCCTTTGGTACAGAGAAAAATTACCAATTAGCAATTGCAAGTGAACACTACCCTTTAAGTTAGCTCAATGCACTGAAAACCTCCAAGTTGGCTCAATGCACTCCATTTTGAAAGCTAATTCATCAAAATTACTAAATTTTTTCAACGCTTCACTTATCTTCACGCTAATGGCTTTAGCTTGTTGAGAAAATTGCGTAAGATTTGCACAGTGGTTACCGATATGTAGCTTCCATGGGTAATGAGCATCTTGCCAATCATAGCAATTTCATGGTCTCCTTAGTGGTTCGATCTTGTTTGCAACAATGAAGTGGTCTCTTCAACGATTTGATTTCATTTGTAGCAATTTTGTGGTGGAATTTTCTTCAACGATTGTTTCAGATGAGACACACAATATAAACAGAAGAAATTGAAGGAAGCCGTATAATTTTGTTCACGCAAACTACTGGGAATGTCAAAATCAATACTACAGCTCATTGGGAAAAAGGATTAACAAACATGGCTGTAGTTCGCTTGAAGAAACGCAAAAATACGAATTCTGGTGTGCATTTTGGAGTTTATCGGGCTTGGCTCTCGTGATCAACTTTATCAAATTTTTTATGCATGTGATTGCAACTTATTTCTATTAGGTAGAGTAATCACCAGCTGTGAAGTCACTAAACCTTCCCACACAGTCTCATCATGGAAGAAACAGAGTTGTTACTGACTATGGTAATAGTGCAATAACCAATGCAAAGAAATATTTATATGTAGTGAAGATTGGCTTGGTTCAAAAGCTCAAATTAAAAGCGTAGGCGGGAAAAGTAGAAAAAAGGTAGCGATGAGAGTAGAAGATTGAAATATGCCAACAACGAACATGGAATCTTGAGATTTAAAAAAATTGATAAATTTCTTTTCCTATTATAATGAGCTAAACAAATTGCATACCAATTAACTGTTTGGTAGAATTTTCCAAAAGCCTGCATAGTTGAAATTACCACCTTTGCATCATCTGCATTATTGTAGCTTTGATACGCAGTTCTTTGTTGCACACTCTTTGCTGCAAGGTATACACAGCTCTTCCATTCAACATTCAAAAACTTCCACAATACCCTACAGTTGCATGTTTCTATGCACTGCACAATATTCACAAGTCGTACTAGAAACTCCTTCATACACAGGCTATCAAGCCCTCTACTAAACGTTTTAGAGGACTGCTCAACACCATATAAACTCTAAGGGTGCATGCATCAATTTGATTTTAATCCATTTTCGTGCCTCCCTTTGCAAAACGCAAGCCGAACAGAGCACATTGCATGTTTTGAATGCTAATGAACTAGAATAATGGGTTACACATATTTTCCAGCGCTTATGAATGATAATTTTGCATGTACGAACAAACAAAAAAATATTCGGAATTTCAAGTTCGACTCATTAGATATGAAAATGTCTCGAGAAACCTAGTGCAACCGAGCTATGGTTTCGATCGCATTATAGAAATAAATTTGTTCCAAATAGAGCAGTAACTCTACAAACACAAGCCTTTCGCTTATGTGATCTCCACCCCTCATCAAAAAACAATTACATTCATTGGTAATTCCACAACTATTTCACACAGTGAAACAATACACATACTTACAACATTCCATGGAAACTTACATGGAATGATCAAACCCCAAATAACTTAGCTCTGATACCACATGTTGAAATATCAAAAAACCATATTAAACACACGCAGCAAATTGACATACAATAATATCAAACCAGCAACAGATAAAGGACAAATTGGTGGAAAAGGCAAAGAGTCATCATGTGGTCTTTCATGCTCATGTATTTCTCTCTTCTTCAAATAATTTAATAATACATTTAAATACATGAGCAAGTGGTCTTAAGATAGTACGTCTATCTTAGATTCACTTGGTTGAGACAATTTCTCAACCTACACACTAATTTAGGAGAGCTAGTTTGAGAGAATCTCTCCTCCTAAATAAACTCAATTTGAGAAACTAACTCTCATGATTTAATTTACTTAATTATTTTATTTGGATTTATAATTGCTTTTGTGAGAGTGAGGCTAACAAGGAATTGTTGTGTCTATTATGAATTTGTTGATGCCTTGAATCATTTCTTGATTAGTTACATTGTTTACATTATCCTCCTTAGTGATACAAATAGTTGGGTGTTCTATTTCTTTTATAATGCATTAGTAAAGAAATATCATAGTCGTGATTTCAGAATTCATTTTTCTTGTTTTGTTTTTGAAAATAAAATCGAGAATGCCTTCTTCAAGGCACAAACCCAAGGGTTTGGTCCTTATTATGGACAACAACATAAGATTTTACTTGATATTTCCCTACAATTTCTATAATGGGCTCACTGTATTTAAGTTTGCATGTTCGTTGTTCTCTACAAATTTACAATTATTGAAATTTAGTTGTTTCCTTTTAGAGTTTTCCTTCCACAACATCCGGCTCTCTCAACGACTGTTCTCTATTTTTGTTTAAGAACACACGCGTGATTTCAAAGTAATTGGCCCTGTTGTCGACTTCCTCTACAGCCCAGGGGCATAACAGGTTTTTCCTCAATGCCAGATTCTCCTAGAGGCAGTTTTCGAACCTCTTGACCCGAGATTAACCAATATTTTTGCATGGACTCTCATTTTAATTTGTTGCATCATTTTTTATCTAAACATTAAAAGGAAGAGTATTTACTGTTACTTGAAACTATGCTATGTCAGTTATACATAGTTATGAACATTCCTAAAACCCTTTATCTATTAAAATATGTAAAGATAATTTATAATCTACAAGCTATTTGATTATTCTATCTAATGCAAATATATAAACATTTATTATACTCTACCGGTTGTTTGGTTATTCTTTCATAGTATGCTTTCTTTTTCACTGTTTGGTTCCTTTTTCCATAATGAAGTCGTACTGTAAAGTTCTATTTCTATACAAAGATGTACTGTTCAAATTTTTATTACAAAGAAATATATACTATCCAATTTTATTTCCACTTTCTCAATGAGAAATGTTGTTCTTTTTAAGGAAAATTAGCAAATACAATAATATAAATATACTTATCTCATTCCCTACTAGAACCAAGAAGTCTCTCCTCCCAACCTTAAGGTTGGCAACGATGTCCATTCTCCCCCTGAGCTTCCACTCATCCAAAGAGTACATGTATCAATCCTAAGTTTTCTAACCTCCAAACCTCAAGACCATTGGTCTAGTTTATAGTCCCAACTTGCAAGGATTCTTCAACGATTCCACTGGCCCAAGTCCTGCTTAAGAGCTCCTGAGGGGTTGTAGCAACTTGCTCACCTACACAACGTCCTGTATCAAGCTTCCACTTTCCTTGATTTCTCTCTCTCATTCCTAAGGCTCTTCTTTCCTAAAAAACTCTGCCTTTCCTGGAATTGACCTTCTCTAGGAAGGAGAGAGTTCTAACTAATGTAACTGTTTGGAGAATTTTATTTATTTATATATTAAAAAATTTTCTTTTAATATTCAAAAACTTATTTCTCAACCATGTCTAAGTCACTACATTCCTTTGGTCTTTCACTTAGACCATGGTTACTTTCACATTTCATAAAAATGAGTAGTAATAGCAAAAATTAAAACTATAACATGACTTCATAAAATTTCTATGGGGTGTCACCATTTTTCAATCAATTGAGGCTAAAATGTATAATATATTTGTTAGAACTGCAAGTCTAAAATGTCTAGTGTATATAATATACACGGAATTTTAAAAACATTGTATTTATTTATGCATTCAAAAATACAATTTAAATTTGAGAAAGTACACATGGCTTACATGCATTGATCTATTAAATATCAAATCTTTTGAGTTATAATTTTTTTTTTCAAATTTTATACTTCTCAAGAGGTCTAGATCAATCCCTACTTCAAATGAATCTACAATTACATTTCGATATTATACAAATTGATCCATAATTATTTACACCTAAATATTAGTACATAATTATTTACATTCAACTATGTTTATTTTAACCTATACATCTTTTAGTATATTAGTATTTCAAACTAATTACACGTCAAGTGTTCCCTCTCCGAAGAAATCCCTTAGATGCCACCCTGCACCACTTTGCACGATTATATTTGTTGTTAGATGATTGAACCACCGCTTGCTATCATATGATACATTAACCATCTCATGACTTACTCTTAGATGAATTTATAACCTTCTCAAAGGTAATTAACTGAAATTAATGGTTTAGGATCTATTTATTTTATAACCCATAAACTAGCTTAAGTGTTTCTTCAATTCTCGAAACACAAATGAAATGATCCTTCATCCTGAATGGTTGCAACTCTGGTGGATACAATTACTATTCTTTACTTCTGAAGTGTCTTCTTCATTTTGTTTTCTTTTCAATCAAGTGTGAATATTTAGAAATACTATAGGAGTGGACTCAACGCATCCCACATTAACTACATCCTCTTATTCACTAAAATATATTATGCATAAATAGAGTTCCTTCATTAATTATATCATTTGTTTATATAAATGTATTTGATAGTCATGGAAAATTAGCCATGGCTACAGTCTGTAGGAATCCCACCTACTAGAAATATGATAACAATTCGAAGTGTTGATGGAGGAGTCCGAGCGAATATTCCAACAACTATTGTTGACTTCTTGGAAGCAATGCTTTAGGTATTGATTAATCTAACCCACATTTAGCTTGGAACATGTTAGATTAGGTTTTAGTAAAAGTGGTTATGAAAACTTGTGTTGTTACAAGTTATAATAGAAACTTGAATTACCTCTAAAGTAGATTCATGCTGGACAAATTCTTCCTAAAGATGTGTGAATAATGCATGTTTTATGCAGGGATGCAATTTAACTTTCACAGGGTGATTTGAATTTTGTCAAAATATATAAGAATTTTTTTTACTAATTGGTAAAACATTTTACTAATTGGTAGAGAGGTTTGAAAAGAGTAACTTTTCAAGGTGGTTTTGTTTTGAAATTCCTCTCTGGGTATTCATTTTTTTATTTTTGTTGTTTTATTATTAGACATTTTGGAGATATTGTTTGGAATTGAGAAAAACAAATTTTGGTTAAGCCACAATTCAAATTTGTGTTTCTAGAAAATGTCTACTATATTTTAAGCAATTTGAACATAAAAATATAATGAAACTCCAAAACATTTTACAAGAGCACTGATTTTTTCTAATTATTGGATTTAAATAAATCTTAGAATATACTCACTAATATAGTGCTATTATCAAGGTTGTAATTTATTAATAAATACTATAACCATTTAAACACTCTTTTATCTTCAAATACCGAATAATCTGTTATCCATGATAACCCTTGGAGTTATTTTTTGAGTCAGCTGGTTAAGTTACTTAGCATTTTGAGTTTTTTTTAAATAAAATACATGTACAAAAAGTCTTTTTGGTCATATAGGTAGTTTTTAGGTTCGTTTTGAGTTTAAGTGGGACATCATCATAAAGGTTAAAACCCACTTACATATGTCTCAGGCTTATCTGGTCATGATTACTTTTTTTTCCAGTTTAGTAGATTTTCACAACAACTCTAGTTATGGAAACAAAAGTTTTGATACAAAAGTTCTTGACATCAATAATGGATCCATCTCTTCAAACATATGTCCTGCTATGAAAGTCTTTTGTTGTGGTAATGATATGGTAACAGTATAATTTTTGAAAAGGACTATGGTTAGAGTCATAAATCCATCATTGCCAAAACATGTACACCATATAACTTCATTCATATATCATTTTATTTCCACTTTAAATTTCTCTTGCTGTCATAAGCTCAGGCTTATTGCCATTCAAACTGCCTTTTCTATCAAAAGCTAAGTCTTACTTTCATGTGAGTTGGGTTTTTTTGTCCTTAGGATAGGTTTGTTGGTGTCAATAGTTGGTCTAGCTATATTTAGGGTAATTTGTAGGTGAGAAGAAACTCTCAACATGTTAAAGCTATGGCAGCACATAAAAAAAAAATATAAAGGAGTCTCAGTTGTGTGATATGAACCAATGGATATGAAACTATAGGAGGAGGACCGTACTTTCACTCAAGAATTTGCCAACATGGCTTGCCTTCATTTATGTCTGAAGCTGCAGGGTTACCATGGTCAAATTATCGAATACTTTGCTATCAATTTCTCAAGGACATGTCAAAGCCTTCGAGACTCAAATTGAAATGATCAAAGGTGAGCTTTTAAAGAAAGGTCCCAAGATTTTTGCTAAAATATATGATACCCCTTTAAAATGGTAGCATCCTTAAATTTTTCCTATGTTTTGCTTAACCAATAATTTTAGTAGTATACAAGCTTTTACAAGCTATGAGAAATGACATGGAAGTGGAAGAAATTATGAAAAGGAAAAATCACAGAAAATTCACAGTTTCCCAACAACTCCCCATATTGAAGGTGAATATTTGCTACAAAATTGTTCTAGCTTTTCGTGGAGGAAAAAGTAGGTTTAAACCTCAGCTAAAGGAGTGTAAATGGCATGTGTTTAACTAATAAACATCAATGAAGAATTCAACATTGTCATAAAGGTAAAATATCTACCAGAAAGTTGGTTTTTGAAATTTGCTACCAAAATTTGCTACATAAATTCTGGAAATGACTGTTTCAGTAGTCAACTTCGAGCTCACTTTATTTCCAAATGAAAAGTACTTTTGTAAATATGAAGGACATTTTTGTTCCGCATGAGCTCTTATGCAAAAGCCTCTCTCGTTTAGCACAAACGTTAGGGTTTGGAAGATATGAACTTCTCTTTAAGGCCTATTTTAGAAAAAAATTCTAGCAAGATTTGTCACAGAAATTTTGAAATTTGACTTGGTGGAGGTCCATGTGAACAAGTCAAACAAGTCAACATCCAAATGCCAAAAGCACAACAACATTCCAACACATTCGATAGTTGGTTGAATACGATAAGGTTCACCAACAAAATTTTGTTGAGATCATAAATGATGCAAGAATCCTATTTGTATTGGAATTGTGTAAAACAAAAAAATCCCTACAAAGGTTCAATGTTTTGTAAGTCAAATAGGATTAGGTCTCTTAGCTGTTGATCGAATCCAACCCAGGTGGAAGATTTTGTAAGGGAGATCTCCCTATTTAGTTGTTGATCGAATCTAGCCCAGGTGGAAGATTTTGTAAAGGAGATCTCACTCTTCATATGTGTAGTTTCTTGACTCTGTAGGGGTGGATCGATGATATGAGAAGGCCACTTTATGGAAATATTTTATCTAGTTAATATACATTTGCAATAGCCTTTGTATTTTCTACCTGATATTTAGTTTTGGCTTTATGTTTTCATATCATGCTTTTATGTTGTGATCAATGTTCATAGCATATTGATTTTTTCGAATTCATGGCAGATTGCTCCAACTTCCTTCAATTTTTTGTGTTTTACTGTAAATGTTTACTTCACACTAGTTTAAAGCCAAAAATGCCTCATATTCAATGTTTTTTGTAATTGATTTTTTTCTTAATCGGATCCATTCCCAATGGTGGTAGCCATCACACCCTCTTTCATCTGAAAAATCACATAAAAATATAGATTTAGCTATCTGAAATGTTGAATTTTATACAGTGAATTTCATAAGTATTTTGAGAGAGCTCTCTTAGATCGGAAGGTCTAACTTCCAGTTAAAAGTTGGTTTGAAATAGTTATGCTTGTTTGGAGGTTGACACAGCTCAACCTGTTCTAACCCAGTGATAACATAATCAACCACATTTTTTTTAATATTTTCTCTTTAATTTACAATGAAAATAACAAATAAAACTAATTATCAAGTGGTCCTCTATAATCATTAGTTAACCACATTTTTTTAATAAGTTATCTTTCATTTACAATGAAAATAACAAAGGAATCGAAGGAAAATAAACATGAAGAAAGAGAGAATTGTCTAGCTTGATAATAAGCTTATCAAAATGGAAACATTTAAGCCTTTAATATTTGTTTTTAATATTATTTAAATTTGTTTCAATTCATTTTTAAACGTGATAGATTTTTCTAAACATTAGTGGAAATATATATATATATATATATATATAATATATATATATATATAAATAATAAAGAGAGAGGGTTGAAAATGCTTAGTCCTTTCACCCCCTTTAAATAATTTAATTTCATTATAATATGGAAGAAAATATGAATATGTGAATTTATTTGGTAATTTTTTTTATTTTTGTAGTCATTCAATTTCACTAGACATGTTTTAGCAAATGAATATCTATTTATTCTATGTTGCTATATTGTTTTCCGATTATTTAATTTTACAATATATGTTTTACTAAATTAATGTCTATTTATTTATTTTTTAAATGATGAATATGTTTATTTTATTTTTTTGTTAAGCTTGGTAGATCCTCCTTTTTCATTAACAAAAATCAAATTAGCACCACATAGAACTAGATAGCTAGCCTCAACTTGCCCAATGGGAAACCAGGTTTGCTAGCCACCTATCTGCATTATATGTCATCTAGTAGCAAAAAAACATAAGTCTCTCTATCTAAGAAATATAAGTTTCAACTTCCTTTCCACATCTATACTCTAAAGTCCTACATTCATATGTAACTATATAAACAAATTTAAAAGCTAACTGCATATATAAACAAAACTATCAGTAAGTAAGCATTATATTCATGATGTGCAGCTGATGGTGATTCAACCAGAGATGTGTCTTTCACATTTGATCCTGATAGCTCTGTCTAAGCGAGTATATAGGGAAAATGCTTCCCAATTCGACCAAGGCAGATGTCGTTTTTATGTAGTTGGAACTGCACCTTTTGAAATTCCTGTTTGTAATTTGGCAGTCTCTAAACTGTAACTACCATGCCCACCAAGATTTGTTCTGTTTCCTTTCCCAACAGGCTTTTCATCAACCAGTATGAGTATAGGGTCTATTTTTATTAGGTAATTCTCCCTTGCATGTTCCCATGGTATGGTACGAGGACTCTTCAATATTCCAGATCCATTTTTGTCACACTCTCCTACCTTTTCAAGTTTGCTTGCCATTCTTCTAGTAGTTGCCTAACCTCCTCATTGGTTCCCTCCAGTTGGGTAATTGTTGCTTCGTGTATTAAGATCTCAACAAAATTTCTACCTCGTCCACTGCCCGAAGAGTTGGGTTCAATTTCAAGTTTAACCTCCCATGGCCTCTTACCACGACCTTGAGTATTTTCTAGTGATACCATGATTTCACCAACCTAGTCTTTTGTATTACACGGCAGTTTAGCTCACTTTTGAGCTTTTTCCTAGCCAAGCCTAAAGGTTCTGTATTTTTTGGGGTAGGCTTCCCACTCGACGAACCTAATTTGCAGATAAGACATCAAATTAAGTAGTCAATCGTCACTATGTTACTACATAATTCAATATTTTGATTAATATAATTGTGTTGCTCCATTCCCCAAGCTTCAACCACCCCCCTAGCACTTGAAGTTGCATGCCCCCTTGGCCATGAGTAGGATACACAGAAAGGCCCCACCCTTGCCCCAGAGATTAAGGACTACGTTCCAATTTAATGTCCCCCTTATCTTTGTTCTTTCATCCATTATCTTGACGTCCCGAGTATAGTGGCCTGACTACCATCTGGCCACCAGCCATACTAGTTTGGGTTTCATTTTTTTACCAGCATGACAAGCATCATCAATGCCCAACCTAGGCAGCCAACCATCCCCAAGCTTTGTAACACAATAATCGTCCCCCCCTCCTTCCTATTCTGACACATCTGATCTCCATTCCCTACCAGGTCCCATCCCGTGACTTCTCTCAACCATCTTCCCAATCCCCTAGTCCCCGTATTCCCAACCCTGGATGTCCATAACTAAAATACAAAAGCTTCCTACCATTATGTGGGTGTACAGGTACACATTATCCCAGTATGCAACACTCTGAACTTCTTCAATGAAGCGACTGCATGATCCTACTCTATGCTACCTCCCCATTAATAGAATAATTACCATATGGGGTAGGAGAATCTCAAAATAGAGCGATATTGTTAAGGTTCCCATCGAACTCTAAATGCAATTATAGGCTATCACCAACAACCCATGCCCCCATCCCCAATTATCCCAACTCCCTATCCCCTTAATTCCCTGCATCTCCCATAGATGAAACCAGAAATAAGGTAGCATTATGGGGGGAAAGAAGATAAAAAATACATACCCATGTTCCTTCCCTTCTAGTCGATGGGTTCTCTCTCGCTCGTGGAGCCATTACACCATCTTGTCACTCTAGTCCCCTTGCCTTAGTACTTTTTTTTATCGCAATTCTCCCCTCCAGGGTATGCAAACATGATTTCTTGCCCTCTTCTCATTGTCACCATTGCTTATTACTCTATTCATCTTCATGCAAAAGGCCACTATACCCGTCACCCCGAGTGTGTGAGGGGTGGTGGTTTTGTACCTCATGGTACAACACATTAACATTGTCTTAAAGAGGTGATCTGCCAGCTTGCACCCCGATCGGGGTGTTCAATATGTTTATTTTGAAATATAATGTTTTTGGTTTAATTTGAAATTAAAAGGAAATTAGAAAATATTTTTTTTTTGGTTCTAATTGATCAAATATATCCATCACCCGTAATTGTATGAATATGGCATTTTCATCTTCAAAATTACTTGCAAGTTAGAAGTTTCTCTAATGACTTTTTTGAAAATACACTGCTTCGTTATGCTTTCATATTTTCTTATGTGAAAATATTACCTTTTGAAGGTGGTTTTGTTTTGATATTCCTCTGTGGGTATTCAATTTTTATTTTTTTTGGGTTGTTTGATTATAAAACATTTTGGAGTTTTCATTTGGAATTTAGTGAAACAATTTTTTGGTTAAGCTGTGATATTTTTTTATTTTAAATGCTTTTTTGATTACATATTTGAATTCAACACTCTGAGAAACCTAAGGCATTTATATGTTGGAAAATTCACGATTATGTTTTCAAAAAATATCTACTATAATTTGAGAAATTTGAACCTAAAATATTACTGGACTTCAATTTTTTTATAAGAATACTACCTTTTTCTACTTATTAAATTTAAATAAAGCTTAGAATATAGTCACTAATACAACGTTATTATGAAGGTTTTAATTTATTAATAAATTAATTAAAATCCAACACTCTTTTAATTTTAAATATCAAATAATCAACCACCTATTTTTAATATTTTTTTTTAATATTTTTTTCTTGATTTACAATGAAAATAAGAAAAAAAAAACCTAAGTATCCAATAATCCTTTGAGTTGTTAGTTAAACATGTTCTTTTTAATAATTTATCTTTCATTTACATTGAAAATAACTAAAAGCTCTAAGGAAATTAAATATGAAGAAAATCGGTGTTTTTGAGCTTTATAATAATCTTATTAAACTAGAAACATTTAAACATTTAATATTTTTTTTAATATTACTGATTTTTTTTTACTTCATTTTTAAACATAAACATAATAGATTTATCTTTCTTTTTTTCTTTCTTTCCTTTTTTTTAAGTGTGGTTCACGAATACCCTGGTGAGTGAGTGGTCATTATATCCACGAAAAATATCAACTAATCATTCCTCAGCCCACTAGTAAGACCTAACCCCAAGGGCTTTGGGCAGAATTGACCTTGTGACCTCCCAATGGTGAGACACGTTTTTGACCAACTGAACCAACCCCTGGGGCTTATAATAGATTTATCTTCTAAATATTAGTGGAATATATATTATATATATATATATTATATATATATATAATTCCTTAATCAAATGTATTAGATGATAGGTTGAAAATGCTCAATCCTTTCACCCCCTTGAAATAATTTTGCTATAATATGGAAGAAAATATGAGTATGAAAATATGAGTATGGAAATTTATTTGGCAATATTTTTGTTTGTGTTTGGTTTCTTGCTTTGCTACCATTTAATCTCACTATACATGTTTGAGTTAATGAATATCCATGGAATCTCACTATACATGTTTGAGTTAATGAATATCCATTTATTCCATGCTGTTATCTTGTTTTCCAACTATTTAATTTTACAATATATGTTTTACTAATTGAATTTCTATTTATTCTGTTTTAAAAATTTCAAATATTGAATGTCTATTTATTCTGTTTTAAAAATTTCAAATATGTTTATTTTGAGATAAAATGTTTTTGGTTTAACTTGAAATTTAAAAGAAATTAAAAAATATTTTAGTTTTATGTTTTAATTGATGAAATATATCAATGACCTGTAATTGTATGATTATGGCATTTTCATCCCCAAAGTTACTTGCAAGTTAGAAGTTTCTCTAATGAGATTTTAGTAAAAACTATTTTGGTTAAGGTTTCATGTTTTGTTATTTGAAACGTTCATTTGGGAACAATGATCTAAGGCGAGAGAAAAGAACTTTCATTTCTCTCACTTTCCTGCAATCATTTTGATATTCCTTTTGTCAAGCATGACAAATCTTGTAAATCTATTGAAGGATTAACCGTCAGTCGAAGGAATCAAGTTGTTGAATGTTTGCATTGGAGGGGGATTTGAAAGGCTTGTTGGGGTTTTAAAGCTATTGTCCAAGTTAAATTCTTGTGCATGATGGTGAGTTCTAAAAAGTGTTGATCCAAGTGGATTGGAATGACTCCATACCCCTTGGAAATCCAACTTTTTCATGACATCATAAGAGAAAACTAATGCGTCCGACCAAGAACGAGTACTCATCTTTGAGGCCAACTCGAAGAGGCCTAATTTGAAAATTATGAAAATATTTTCCAATAATTTACATACCAACAAATGGATCCGCAATCATTTGAAATGAGATTACTATTTGATCAGTCTCACTTTCCATTGAATCACAAAACCTTGAATATAATCTAAATAAAATTCAATGATCACCTTAAAACCTAAAGGAATAAGTTGGGTTATGAAGGATATTTTCCTCGAAATGAAAGAAAATATTTTCGAAGAATTTAGAGTATACTAATCCATTTAACTCTTAAAAATATGGTTGAAAACTCATTTGGGAAGGTCACCATTTATATTGATCATGTTGTCATGTTGGGAGCAGTTGCTAGTGTGTACACTCTTCTACTAGTCAAGAGTAAGAATAGTTGATTCCGTAATCTAGAAATTGAATTCCAGTGGTCAAATTAGTGATTACAGGATAAGTATGCACATTGTTTTCCTATAATTGTAATCTATTTGTTGAGAGTTCCTCACAGATGGAAAAATGGCATTTTTTATTATAGTTTTTGCCTTTAAAAAATTCCCTTTACAAAAGAGTCTTATATCCAATTATTAAAATGTCAATATATCTTTTTCCCAGTAATCATGAGCAACAAGAGGAACATCCTCCAAGGCTTCAAATTCTAAATATCAAACTCCAACTAGTTTCCATATCAAGTTCAATATGTCGACAATAACCCAAGCTTATCATAGGAGCCCAAGCTTGAAGAGCATGCATAATGCTATAAAACTAGAGTTTTCAACCTCTAAAAGCAACAATAGAGAATAGACAACCCCTTCGAAATGTTTCTTCTCATGTAAGATTTCGATTTTATGTTTGTTGTCGCATTTCGTAGGGTGAGTTTTGGTTCCTTAGGTTTTAAATCTAGATATTTTTTTCCTTGTAGCTACATTTGTAGGTTATCTAATTATTTTCTATGTGGTCCTTTTTTTGATTGAATTTCAAAGAATCAAGTGATTTCTTTCAAAAATTGTGGATCATCTTTTTCTTTTTGGGGTCCCTATTAAATGAAATTTAGAGTCCCAATCAATTCATCCCCACATGCAATTTTTTGAATTCTTTGATGAGAGTCAACATCTTGGACTGGGCACTGTAAGACATTAGGGTTTTATTAGTATCCAAATATATCCTTGATATATAATTTTGATCTCGCTCGAAAGCTATGGGATTCATACTAATGATTAAAATATATTCTTTGCAATATGTATTGTCTATGTGCTCATATGTGTTTTCTTATACACACTTGTCTTCCCATGATTAGAAGTTAGCAAGTATTATTGCCATATTATTGTTCTGAGGCAACAACTGAGGGAAAAAAGGTAGTTACTGTAAACTTGGTAATAGGCATCACACTACCAATAAATGAGAAGGAAATATGAGTTTCATAAATTCTATTAATAGGTATTTGTTGAGGATGAACTTGGGTTCTGGTTTCAATCTGTTGCTTATTTATGAGCTATGAAGGGATGCTTATCTCCCCATTATTTTCATTTTATAATACATCTGACATTTATCAATGAAAATAGCTAACCTCTATTGACTCTTGAATCACATGGATTGTTTGTCACATGGATTTTGTGCACAATGCCATGAACTTCAGTGTCAAGAATGCCTCTTGCTCAAAAAATGTAATATTTCCAAACATGAGCTGGAAGAGTTCATGAGAATGGGGTAATGTAAGAAGTCTTGTAGGAAACTCAAGAAATTGTTAGAAACAAACGAGGCTCAAAGTAATATTTGGATATTATAATGATGTGTTTTTATTATTTCGATTACTACAATCCCACTCTCTTTGGTGGTGGATATCATGAAGAGCAATATCACAAAGTATCAGTAAAGGTTATGATTAATTTATTTATACATTTGAGTCAGGAAGGAAAACATAAACCTCCCTCTAAAGGCACTTGCTATACTCCCAATTGAGTAGGAGATGAGCAATGACTCCTCATATGGATCATTGGCATTCCCTTATGGAGGAGTAGCAGGATCCCATGACATAAATGAATAAACACCCACACATATATCCATATGACCCATTCCTATGACGAATATGAGTCCACTATTATGGTTATAGTGGAGGATTTTATTATGGAGGCGCTATTAGCGCTCAAATCTACCTTAGGCTGAAATAAGGTGAGACTCAAGGCCACATCAAACCACGCTCAGCCTTGTAGCTAGCCCTAGGAGGATGGGAGAGGGCTCTCTCCGGGTCAAACTCGGCAAAAGATATTTAAAGAGGCTCGAGATGACCAAATTGATGACAAATTTTAGGCTAGGTATGAAGTACAAAGAGTTTAGAATTGATTTTTAAAGATTTTGTTGAATTCAAGGGAAGGGCAATTTTGGAAGCGGGGATGAGGCACAGCTTTTGCAGAGGTCTACTTGGGGCAAGATAGGCGATTGTATTGATGCCTTAAAGCAAGTGAGATGGGTAGATCAGACTGGTGAGGAGCTAAGGAGAGAAAGGGAGTCTCAAGGATTCTCCTTAAACTGAAGAAACATAAGATTAAACAAATTTAAAGGCAGAGCATAGCAATTTCATGGATTCTACCTTAACACTTCATTTGTTTAATTACAGAAGATTCAATAGAGAAAATGATACACATACACAACTTACAAGTACTGAGAGGAACACACCATCCACACATAAAGCCACATGGATCCCAAATAGTGTTGCAAAACCCTCGTATTTCCTTTGCCAAAAAATGCAGATAAGATATGTACAATATAGTCTCTAGCTATTCCCAAGAGTCCAACCTCTCCAAATAACTAAGAAAATACATAATATAGGCAAGCCAACACATTCCCTTGCTTCTAGGGGTCAAGCTCATCATCCTAGGAGCTGTTTCAACCAATTCTAAACTAAGCACTACAATCTAGGCAGTCAAAACAACTTGCCTCTATAAGCTAGGAAACCGATTCATTCATTAAATTTTTTCTATTTTATGAATGAATCATCTAGAATAGGTAAATAAGTGTCAAATCAACATAAAGTTCCATTAGTTACATCAACAAGGGTGAAAAATCCCATCACAAGTCAAAACTGGTCAAATTGGCTTCATTTGCTGAGTTGAGGATTAAAACTGTGCCAGAAAACCCTGTGCGCCGTGCACGTGAGCCCTGTGCGCCGCGCGCCTTTCCACCTGCTTTTGGGGCACTTCCCGGCATCCAAATTGAGCTCAGGTTGGCTTGTTGGAAATCCCTGGATGTCTACCTTCCAACCCAAGTGGAAATTTGCCACTTTGGTTTCCATTTGACCCTCCAAAAGTGGATTCTCCCAGAAGTACTTCCTGCTAGTGAAAAAAGTGGCAGAAAGGTGATTTTCATGATGTTTTTTGAGCTTTTGATCACCCAAAACTTGATGAAATGTCTTGGAAATTGCTGAGCATGTGTATTTTATCATGAAAAATCGAAAACTATAAGCCATTTGTGATTTGGACCTCCCAATCTTATGGGTCGCGTGTGGCACACGACGCACAGGAAGGCGCGCGACGCACTGGGCTTGAGGCATGCGGCGTATAGAGCTTGTGCGTAGCACCTTTTGCAGGAGACTTTTGGAGGCCCTCCCGGTGTTAGAATCAAGTGGTAGATAGCTCTTTGGAAAGGTATTTGAGCCTAATTTCCAACCCAACTAGACTTTTTCAATTTGGAGTTCATTTGCCTTGTCAAAAATCAAATCTCCCAAGACTGGTCAAAATGTGCCAAATGAGGCTGCCTCAAGGCAGAGTGTTGTTGTAGTCAACTTCTGAATGCCTTCCTCAACACCAAATTGAGCTGATGATAGCTCATGGGAAAGCGGTTTGTGTCTAGTTATCATTTGACTCATCAAGAATGTCATTTGGCCAACCAAGCTAGGAGAAAACTTGATTTTCCCAAGGTCACTTCAGAGGTGCATCAATTCTCCCGAGGCAACGGTATTTTTGAGATTTCTCTAAAACCATGACACCTGTGTAAAAAATGGAGGTTTTTCTTCTTTGGCATGTTGTGGAAAAAATCTCTCTCATTGTTTCAAAATTCATCTTTGATTGCTCTAGAACATCTTTTGAGTGAAACTTATCCCGATCTGTGAAACAAGGGATTTTGTCGAAATGAAGCGAAATGAAGGGGATAAGGGGCTTCAAAATTCTTGGGGAAAATTTTGGAAGTAGGGAGGGATGTTAGGAAGTAGGGGAAAGTGGAATCTTAGAGATTGAGTGAGGGAAAGGGGTCCGAAAGGGTAAAACACAGGCCTAGCCTAGAAAATTGCGAAGTTGTGGCAAGAAACTAGAGTTTCTGCAAAAATGAGGAATTTGGGGGATCTCAGTGATGGGAAGTGTTCAATAAGGTATATTAAGGATAGGGGAAGGTGTATGAACATCTGGATACAAGCTTTACTAATGATTTGACCGTCCAAGAGAAATTGCCTTCAAAACCCTAAGAGAGGGAAATGACCTTACCTAGGCGCAACTGAAGCATGAACAAGGTGTAAAATGACCCAGTGGAACTTGAAATGATGATGAAAACCCTCTGACTGATGATAGACTCAACTGAATTGTGACATAGACTGACATTTGTGCAACTTTGAAAGGAGTGAAATCAAATCCTAGACCTAATGCCTAGTGACCAAATTTTGCTTGAAGACTCACTAAAATGACAAAATTTGACCTTGACATTTTGGGACCACTTTGTAAGAGCATATTTGATCACTAGAGGAAGGCTGGAAAGACTGACACTAACATTGGCTCCAATGGGGATGGTAGCTCCTTCGAGGTGCCAAGAACCGTAGAGCTTTGGGAGAGTAGACAGTGCCTCCGTCCATTGGGCAATGGAGTCATTCTTTCAATAGACAACACGAGACTTCCGACTCATTTATTGACCGAAACATGGACTCAAACCGACTTAATTGTAAATCTGAATGACGGAAAAACTGACTCGACAAACTGTACTAAAACAAATACTAAGACCTGAAACTTAAAACTCAAAGCTTGGTGGCAGCACCTGGACACCTGTGTTTCTTTACAAAACAATATATCCTCAAACTATATCAAAATGCCAATGCAACCAATCAAGAAGATGGCTTCTTGACTAATTCTTCCTATCAGATCTTCTGGTCAACAGTACAAACCTATCCCTGGGCATCCAAAAACATACCTGACCATGATCTCCTTCATCACTGAACACTGCAATAATCACTTTCACTGCTGGCTGCAACAAACTTGCTAGAGGATCTTGAAAAACATGAAGATTTGCCATTGCCACCTCCTACTGAAAGAACAAGGTGTCCTTTGCTTCAAATTCTTATCTGCCTTCATCATGTGCTTCGGTAAAAGTATGCTCATGGGCTTCAAAAAACTCTGAACAAATGGATGAGAAGATCTCTTCTTGGAAAAACATTTCAACACATGAAACATATGAAGAGGAATCTGAATGGAAATCCTGAATGTTTTGATCTTCTGTGGTGTGAATGTGTTGTAGGTCATTTGTATATGATATGATGGCTAGGTTTTCATGTTCCTTGTTACATTCATCAATCATAAGAGAAGAAACTTCAGATGATCCTTGAAGCACAATATTATCATTTATGTTGTCTACCACAAATTCATTCAGAGAAACCTTTTCACTTGCTTGAGCAAAGATCTCACCTTGTTGTTCATGAGCTGACTGAATGACCACCTCATGAAGACTCCATTCTGATGACAGACTGGCAGCATGACTGAGAACATTTGAATCCATACCTCTATCTTTTACATTCCAGATGAGCTCAATAGCAAAGTCCTCCTTGATGGGTTTCAGCGCAAGACATTCCTGGTCATCATAATCTAAATGTTGATCTGAAATAGCTGAGTGGACATTATCACAATCTGCAATCTGCATGTTGTCTTCTTCTGTGGGCAGATCTGAACTGTCATTCTCCTTTTCATCATTTTCATCCGTATGGCACTCTTCAACCTGTTGATCTTGATTCTGCTGCAAAATTTCCTGAGCATCTTGATGGGAATCCTCTAGGTTCTCTTCATGTTGCTGAAATGGTTTCTCGTACAGTGCTTCCATGATCTCATTGTCCATAAAATTATCATCATCATAATATTTCTCAAGGCTTTCAATAAAAGTAGAAGCATGTTTGCAACAGTCATGAACTAAATTTAATGATGGATAAGATGCTTGATATCTTTCAATGAACAGGGCATGAAAATCTTTTAAACAATAAATACAAGGAGGCAGCAAACTTTCATACCAAGATTGGTCTTCACCTTCCAGAGTGGCCAAGAATATATTCATCAAGCAATCTTCAAGAAAATCAAACTTCAACTTGCGAATATGCATGTGAAATCTGACCAAATGTAAAACAGCATCCTTCCTATCATCATCTTTAAACATAGGAAAATTCCTTGACCAATCTACCTTCGGAATTTTGTTTGGGAAACCTGGAATGTGATCCCGGCTCATGGGAGCATATCGTCTTGAAACCCATTCCATCTTGAAAAGCTTAAAGCTACTGATCTTCCTGCAGTGAAGTCACCATGAAGCATTGATTTTTGGATTTTTCAGTGAATGGAGTCGCCAGATGAATGATCTCAGCCTTCTTATGTCTGACCGTTGTTCACCATCAACCATCAGATCTGAACTTGATACACGTACTGGGTCAATTTATAAGTTAAGTGTTACAATTACAAGCTACATCAGAGATCGACTGAAGCAGCATTTATCTACTATGGACTCGCAGATCAATGTGCAGTTTGAAGGCTATCTGGCGTGACTTCAGACTCCGTCTATAGCTATAAATCAAATAACACTAACAAGCAAACCAGTTCTTCCCCAGTGGAGTCGCCACTATGTTAGCGCTCAAATCTACCTTAGGCTAAAATAAGGTGAGACTCAAGGCCACATCAAACCACGCTCAACCTCGTAGCTAGCCCTACGAGGATGGGAGAGGGCTCTCTCCGGGTCAAACTCAGCAAAAGATAATCAAAGAGGCTCAATATGACCGAATTGATGACTAATTTTAGGCTAGGTATGAAGCACAAAGAGTTTAGAATTGATTTTTAAAGATTTTGTTGAATTTAAGGGAAGGGAAATTTTGGAAGCCGGGATGAGGCACAGCTTTTGCAGAGGTCTACTTGGGGCAGGATAGGTGATTGTATTGACGCCTTAAAACAAGTGAGATGGGTAGATCAGACTGGTGAGGAGCTAAGGAGAGCAAGGGAGTCCCAAGGATTCTCCTTAAACTAAAGAAAACATAGAAGATTAAACAAATTTAAAGGCAGAGCATAACAATTTCATGGATTCTACCTTAACACTTCATTTGTTTAATTACAGAAGATTCAATAGAGAAAATGATACACATACACAACTTACAAGTACTGAGAGAAACACAACATCAACACATAAAGCCACATGAATCCCAAATAGTGCTGCAAAACCCTGGTCTTTCCTTTGCCAAAATGCAGATAAGATATGTACAATATAGTCTCAAGCAATTCCCAAGAGTCCAACCTCTCCAAATGACTAATAAAATACATAATATATGCAATCCAACACATTCCCTTGCCTCTAGGTGTCAATCTCATAATCCTAGGAGCTATTTCAACCAATTCTAAACTAAGCACTACAATCTAGGCAGTCAAAACAACTTGCCTCTATAAGCTAGGAAACCAATTCATTCATTAAATTTTTGCTATTTTATGAATGAATCATCTAG
>APFE031575159.1:4433-31977 GCA_000404065.3 Pinus taeda | reverse complement strand
ACCAATTCATTCATTAAATTTTTGCTATTTTATGAATGAATCATCTAGAATAGGTAAATAAGTGTCAAATCAAAATAAAGTTCCATTAGTTACATCAAGAAGGGTGAAAAATCTCATCACAAGTCAAAACTGGTCAAATTGGCTTCATTTGCTGAGCTGAGGATGAAAATTGTGCCAAAAAACCCTGTGCACCGCGCGCCTGAGCCCTATGCACTGTGCGCCTTTCCACCTGCTTTTGGGGCACTTCCCGGCATCCGAATTGAGCTCAAGCTAGCTTGTTGGAAAGACCTAGATGTTTACTTTCCAACCCAAGTGGAATTTTCCAATTTGGTTTCCATTTGACCCTCAAAAAGTGGATTTTCATGATGTTTTTTGAGCTTTTGATCACCCAAAACTTGATGAAATGTCTTGGAAATTGCTAAGAATGTGTATTTCATCATGAAAAATATAAAAATATAATCCATTTGTGATTTGTACCTCCCAATCTTATGGGTCGCGTGCGGCGCGCGGCGCACTGGGCTTGAGGCGCGCGACGCATAGAGCCTGTGCGTAGCGCTTTTTGCAGGAGACTTTTGGAGGCCTTCCTGGTGTCAGAATCAAGTGCAGGATAGTGCGTTGGATATTTATTTGCGTCTACTTTCCAACCCAATGGGAATTGTTCAATTTGTGGTTCATTTCCCTTGTCAAAAATCAAATCTCCCAAGACTGGTCAAAATGTGCCAAATGAGGCTGCCTCAAGGCAGAGTGTTGTTGCAGTCAACTTTTGAATGCCTTCCTCAACTCCCAATTGAGCTCATGATAGCTCATTGGAAATAAATTTGTGTCTATATATCATTTGTCTCATCAATAATGTCATTTGGCCAACCAAGCAAGGAGAAAACTTGATTTTCCCAAGGTCACTTCACAGGTGCATCAATTCTCCCGAGGCAACGGTATTTTTGACATTTCTCTAAAACCATGACACCTGTGTAAAACATGAAGGAGATTTTTTTCTTTGGCATGTTTTGGAAAAAAACCTCTCTCATGTTTTCAAAATTCATCTTTGATTGCTTTGGAACATCTTTTGAGTGAAACTTATCCCGATGTGTGAAACAAGGGATTTTGTCGAAATGAAGCAAAATGAAGGGGATAGGGGGCTTCTAAATTCTTGGGGAAATTTTTGGAAGTAGGGAGGGATATTAGGAAGTAGGGGAAAGTGGAATCTCGGAGATTGAGTGAGGGAAAGGGGTCCAAAAGGGTAAAAGACAGGCCTAGCCTAGAAAATTGCCAAGTTGTGGCAAGAAACTAGGGTTTGTGCAAAAATGAGGAATTTGGGGGATCTCAGTGATGGGAAGTGTTTGATAAGGTATTTTAAGGATAGGGGAAGGTGTATGAACATCTGAATACAAGTTTTACTAATTATTTGACCGTCCAAGAGAAATTGCCTACGAAACCCTAGGAGAGGGAAATGACCTTACTTAGGCGTAACTGAAGCATAAACAAGGTGTAAAATGACCCAATGGAACTTGACATGATGATGAAAACCCTCTGACTGATGATAGAATCAGATGAATAGTGACATAGAATGACATTTGGGCAACTTTGAAAGGAGTGAAATCAAACCCTAGACCTAATGCCTAGTGACCAAATTTTGCTTGAAGACTCATTGAAATGAAAATATTTGAGCTTGACATTTTGAGACCACTTTGTAAGAGCATATTTGATCACTGGAGGAAGGATGGAAAGACTGATACTAACAGACGCAACCCTCAACCTCAGCCTTGACCTGAATATGGGTTCAAGGCCAATCTATATGGATATTAGTATGTTTAAAATCATATATAGAATATATTACTTCAATATTAATAATATGGTTATTCTATTATAAATATGGACGAGAGAGTAAACTGAGTTATGGGAGGAGGCCTCACTATGGTCAGTAGGAGGCCAAGTTATCCATCAACCTAAAGTAGTTAATAGGAAACCTAACTGTGTACTACAAACTTATAAATTGTGACCATTTATATTGATCATGTTGTCATGCTAGGAGCTATTGTTTGTGTGTACACTCTCCTACCACTGAAGAGTAATACTACCGTAATCTAGAATTTGAATTCCAGTGTTCAAACAAGTGATTAAGGGATAAGTATGCACATTATTTCCTATACTTTTAATCTAATTGTTGAGAGGTCCTGACAGATGGAAAAAGGGATTTTTCTATTGTAGTGTTTTCCTCTAAAAAATGTCCCTTGCAAAAGAGTGTTATCCAATTGTTGCAATGTGAATGTGTCTTTGTCTCAGTAATCATGAGTAGGAAGAAGACCATCTCTAAGGTTTCAAAGTCCCCATATCAACATCCAACTGGTAGGTCGATATGTTGACAACAACCTAAGGCTAAGGAACCCAAGCTTGAAGAGCATGCCTAGTCCTATAAAAATAGAGATTTATTCCTCTCAAAGAAACAATGGAGAAGATAATACCCTTAATCTATTGGGGATCAAAGAAAATGGATGAGATGATTCATACAGCTAATATGTTTATTATACTTTAGGTTAGGATTTATATTTTACCATAAAGTTGTCAAAAGTCTTACTAACTCATTTCATTGACATCTTTGTATTGCATAAGATTTTCCAAGTTACAAGACTTGGTTTTATTTGCTTTTATTTCAGACATTAATTTGATCTCGGGCCAATAGCTACTGTATATGTTGTTGTATGAGCCACTGGATTAACATAATTATTACTAAAAAAAATTGTGTAAGTTCTGACTCTTAAGAGTGATGTATATCCAAGTTTCCATCTTATATGTTGTTAGGTTGTCTATTTTTTTTTAATGTGAGAATAACTATGGTAAGCATATTTTTTTTTCCTCTAGCCTTTTCGCTCATCTAACTCAAATTTAGAAGTCCGGACTAGCAAACAAAAACAACGTGAATCAAGCTCTAACAACAATCATAGTATTTCTAGGAGACGAATAAATTTTCATTTTGTCCTATGCCACCACCTTACGATGTTTTCTTTGCAACATTTGGTGCAATTTCTAGTAATATATTCTACTCTATATAATTATTTATTTCACCACTCCACATTCCACATTATATATTGTTGGTATTTCATCTTTATAAATCATTATTCAATTTTTTTTTCAAAATTAATCAATATTTACATATAATTTATACTATATTTTGCATTTCACATTAATACATATGTGAATTGAAACATGCAACGTGATCCCATTCATAAAGGGAAAACACCTACTTTTTAAAATTAATTTGACATGTCGCATATATGCACATGTGGAATTAACTGAAACATGTAATATTCCCATTATCAGATACTCCATGTCACCCCCTATGTCAGTTCAAGAAGAGGCTTAAAATGTGATAATGCTAGACTAAGGTTGATAACCACATGCTAAAATTGAAATAAAAGGTATTTCAAATTTAGAAAAATAATGAAATCAATTTAATCATATGAAAAAATTATTATTTTGAATAATTCTAAATAACTTATTTAAAAGTTTATGTGTAAATTTCATTAAACCTTTATCCTTATTTTTATTTTTGTTTAATGAGTTTATTTTAGCAATCATTACTCATAAAAGAGGACTCTGCAAAATCCTAGTGGAAAATTTCCAAACCTTAGTGCTTCGACAATTTTGTTTTTGTAACTGCAAATCTTAGTGCTGTGGTAGTTTTATTTCTGCAATTTCTCGTTCTATGACACATACCACTAGAGGGAGTAATAATACCACATATAACCAAATCAATGTGGATGGGCGTGCATCTGACAAGAATACGTGCCCAAATCTGAATTCCTGTGGTCTAACTTTAAATCTTGACCAACAAGATTTGCAACAACTATTCAACCATGATAAATGATGGAGACTAGGTAGCTACCTATTGAAAGAGACCATAGACCATAAATACCAAGTCCAATTTAATGTGATTGGGGAATATATCTAGTATATGCATTACCATGCTCTAATAGTGAATTTTTTGGGGGATATGGCCTATAGACAAAGCCCTAAATCAATGGATCTAACTCAAATGGAAAACAAAGGGTCAAATCAAGTCAGAGCTCAATGCCAAGAGTTTTTTCACCATCATATTTTCTATTTTGGAAGATGAGGACAAAGTGCCTGAGAATATACTATATGTTTTTACTTCCACCGGGTTGTACCTTCACTGGTGGACTGAACAATTCAACCCAGATAAGGAATATTTCATGGTATCACCGATGTGAATGTGGATGTGCCCACTACAGATGAACTTTTTAGATGAAGAGACTTTCGTTGGAATAAGAAAAAAGCTTGGAAATTATATAAAAGCATCAAAGAAAATGAAACAAGGTCGCTATATGTTATATGCTTGTATATGCATATACATGAATATGTTCGATCCCCTTCTCGAATATGTCAGTATACACTTGTAGGATGAGTTGTGGAAGCATAAGCTTCACTATGATTACATTCCCTTTAAGTGTAGAAGGTGTCACAAGTAAGGGAATTTATACTATGATTTCCCACTAGTTAAGTAGAATGAAACCCTAGAATTAGAGTTAGCTCAACCCAATGATGGATTTATGATAATATATAGAGGACTTCATACCCCTAATTAGCATCTCTTGTACTTTAACACTATAGAGAAGAATGAAGGGTATACAAGCATTTCAATCCACTCTATACGATCCTCATATAAATTAGTCGAACCTAATAATGAAATGGATTCAGTCGAACCATATCATCCATCAATACCTTCCTTTCAACCACAAGTAAACCATACCACTTCTGATAAGACATCCACTAATTCCTCTTCCACACCACCTTACCCAAAATTCTACTTCATGCAATTCCTAAGGCAACTGACACACTCCTAGATGAGGTGGGGAACATGGAGTTGGACCTAGATGCATTGAATTTGATAGAAATCACAAAATCTTACAAAGGCAATGTGTGGTCTAAAATGCATATGCAAATTAGAGTTTAATTTAATGTCAACCCGGGAAGGTAAACTTAGAAGTGCTTATCTAAAATATATAGATCTAGAAGGACCCCTAATTTTTCCAAGATCTTAAAATCCCCTTACAGGAACATATTCATTAAGATCTCTTTCAATGATTAATCAAGCCTAGATCTAACAATTGTCTGAGATCTTACAGTCCTCTTACAAGAACACCTTCAAATAAGATCCTTCCAATATTAGAACATTTAAGAAAACTTGAAAGCTGAAATCAAACAAAAACATAAAGTAAATTATAAACAAATAAGCATTCAAGTGAGGCCATGGGGGCCCTCCATAACTCCACCAACACACCACTTCAATGGAGACTCAAATGTAGAAGCAAAATTGAAGTATGATCCTTTATTTCAGAATTCTAAGATTACAAAAACTTCGAGATTACAAATGAAGGATATTGTACTCCTATTTATACAATGGGATGAGTAACAACTCATAATGATCATCCACTCATTACTTGTCCCTATTTCCAAAATATGATCCACAAACCTCTCAAGGCATTTTTAACTTACTTTCCCATTATTACAAAATATGTCCCTTTGAATCTCTCCCATAAATCTCTCACATATCTTGGATAAGTATTATGCCAACCAAATCCTCCATGATTTTCTCCTTAGGAATTTGTTAAGATATGCCAACCAAATCCTCCATGGTTTTCTCCTTGGAATTGTATAAGATTGCCATCCAATCCTCCATGCTTTTTTCTCCTAGGATAGGGTTGCCATGGATTTATCTACTTAATATGGTGGAGGTGATATTGGTGGTTTAAGTCTCCTGACATTTAATTCTTCACATATTTCCTACACATCACAAAACTCACATATTCTTGAGATATATATAAAATATGTACATTTTCTAATAATTAATCATAAATTCACTTGTAATACAAAAATGAATAAAATGGAAAATAAGAAGGTGAAACCGAAATGTATGTATGAAAATGGTATGATAAAAGGTTAATGGGATGATGAGATGTAAGGAATAGTGAAGAAAAATGTGGATGAAAATATGACATTTCTGAGTCCCAACAGGTAAGGAGCCATCCACTCTCCCTAAGAGTCAAGATTTTCTATTAGGATTGGTGTATCAAACATATAACTACCATGTCGAGTTCAGGATTTGGGACATTGGTGGTCCAAGACAAATCACTCAGTGAATCATGAAAGCCACATAAAAAGGGTAAAATATGAGGCCAAAAGAGTGATTTGCAAACATTGGATGAATTGGGAACCAATTTTGTAAACTATGGATGCCTTAGGGTTACCACAGATGTATTTGTGGCTCCAAAAAGTCTTAGTCATTAAGATTACATCATGGAATATGAGGGACGTTAATAGCCACATTAAACAAATTCTCCTAAAATATAAATGGTCAAAAGAAAATCCAACTATTACAATGATTCAAGAAATGAAAACCTTGTTGAGAGAGGGAAACAAGAAATTCCAGTTTAATTTGTGCTTGAATTAAGCTAAAAATTAAAATCAAATTCTATTCTCATAGCAACATGTAAATAATTAATTAAGTTTAATTAACTTAATTAGATTAGGAATTTTGAGTTGGAAATATTTTCAGTCATGTATATGTTCTCCCTAAGTTTTAGGCATCAAGTATGAGTTTAAATTGAGTTGGAGATTAAATCACTCAATTTATTGAATTAAGTTAAATTAGTTCTAAATTGTTTTGGGAACTAATAGATGACTAATAGTTAGTTGGTTCACTAATGCATCCACTAGTGATACTCTAGTTAACTAAAGATTCCCTCATGAGAAACTCATGCATGTTGATTCTGAGAAAGACCCAATTGAGACTAGAGTGCAGGGACACTGTACTATTAGTGGTATTATTTACTGGCGTGTAAATATAATGCATGCATAAGAGATTGATCCTACGTTTGGATTGCACAGTTTTGGAAGCATGAATTCCCTTTAAATATGGGTTATTCATCCTAGGAATTATGCAAGAGATTAGGGGCTTGAAGGGCTACTAAATAAGCTAAGAATTTGGCTTGAGCTAGCTTGTGACCTGAGAGAGTTGAGCATACTAGTGCAGAACTATTCTAGTGACAAAAATATTTGTATCTTCACTCATATATCTAATATATGCAATACAAATAGCGACATTTTGAGCAGTCTCTTTCCCAAGATACATACTGTGTTATGTGTCATTGATTTATCTTATTCTTGTTCATATTGTTTTCATCAATCTATTGGCTTCCGCTAGTTGAAAGTAGAAGTAGATTCTTGTATTTTTCTTTAGTAGATTGCATGAGCTTGTTAATCTACATGATTTTCTACCTAGCATTGGAGCTAAGAATAATATACTAGAGGAGATTTTGAATTTTTGAGTTTTGGGTTATAGGGGAAATTTGAATTTGCTATACGTACTTCAGGATCAACAAATGGTGTTCTACACTTTGCATCTTGAGTATTCCTTGGAAGGAAACTCAAATTTTATATCCTAGTGTGATAGAATGGAGGTTATGATAGATAATAATGGTTTATAGGAATTTGTTGACCAATAAATTCCTAAGCGGGCAACATTGGATGCACATAATTTGGCCGAATGGAAGAAGTGTGTGGTGAAGGCAAGGTAGATAATCCTTGACGATGTTCGAGACCACATTGTCTCGAGTCTCCATGGAAAGGAAACTCTATATACTATGTGGAAAACATTGACAGACTTGTATCAAAACAAAAGTGACCAAAGGAAATTGGCACTAAAGGGAAAATTTTGAAAAATAAAAATGGAGAAAGGCGAGACTATTCCAAAATACATTACCAAGTTCACTCAATGTTGTGAAGAACTTGGAATTGTTGGAATCATGGCTGACGAGGATGATATGGTGAGTCTTGCTCTTCTAGGACTCCCAAAGAGTTGGCATTGTTATCAATAGTCTATCAGTGCTGAGGAGAAGTTTCGGGATTGGGAATCATTGTGGTCAGATTTGATGTAGGAGGAGATCACGTGGAACACCAGCGATGGATCTTCATCAAAGGATGATGATGAAGAGAATTGTGCCTTAGAGATTAAGGTGAATAAGGGGAAAGGGAAAGCTTCCCATTCTAAATCATATTCTTATCATGGAGGTAAGAAGAAAGACATGACAAAAGTTAAGTGCTTTCATTATCATGAGCTAGGTCATTTTGCTACAAATTGTCCACTCAAGAAGTCTAAGAAGAAGTCCTCAAGAGGAGCAGTGGGTGAGGCTTTGGCCTCTCAATTAGAATTGGAATTTTCCCTCATTGCATGCATGTTGTCATCAATGATGGGAATTATATGGTAGTTAGACAGTGGAGATTCATTGTACATGATTGGCGGCAAAGAGTTATCTAGTAACCTGGAGGAGAAATATCTTCATATGCATGTCGATATGGGTGATGATGGGAAGTATAGTGTTATTGGATTGTGCATGATTAATTTTTAGAGGGAGCATGGGGATCCAATCACCTTGAATAATTTTATGTATGTACCCGAGCAAAAGAAGAACTTGGTATCCATTGTCATGCTTGAGGATAGTGGCTATGATGTGATCTTCTTGAAAGGAAAGGCGTTCCTTCAACACATTCCCATGGGTCAAGTAAAGAAGATAGGGATTCACGTGAAGAATATCTATAAGCGAGAGGTAGAGCAATTTTCTTCTTTGAGCAAAAATGAAGAAAGGTTGTAGATCTGAGACATTGGCGAGTTGTGGCACACGATATTGTGCCACTTGCATCATTGGGCTTTGAATATATTGCAGTATATCTCTACCGATTTTCACAAAGGTACACATGAGAATGTTGATACAGGAAAGGGGTGTACTTTGGCAAAATACACTAAGTCTTCCTTTCATGATAGAGACATTTGAGTATAGGCTATTCTAGAGCGAGTCCATTCAGATGTGTGTGGACCATTATCGACATAATCCATGGCCAAACATAGGTATTATGTTATATTTTTTTATGGCTGTTCTTGGATATTTGTCATGCAGAAAATGAATCAAACTTTCACAAACTTTTGTGAGTTTAAAGCATTGGTGGAGAAAGAGTCGCGAAAGAATGTTAAATCTTTACAGAGTGATAACAATGGTGATTATGTCTTAAATGAGTTTAAGAACTTTCATGCAATGGAAGGGGATAAAGAGGAGTTTACGACAGCCCAAAACCCTCAACGGAATGGGGTGGATGAGAGGAAGAATAAAAGAATAGTAGGGGTAGTGAGGGTGATGTTGCATGATCAGGGCCTAACACTATAGTTGTGGGCTAAGGTATGCAACATAATGGTTTATGTTCAGAACCGTAGCCCACTTTGGATACTTGAGATGAAGAACCCTGAGGAGGCTAATTCTAGTAAGGGGCTAGATGTTGGTCTCTTCAAGATTTTTGGGTCATCGGTATATTTCCATGTGATCAAAGATGCATGGAGAAAGCTAGAGCTGACAATAAAGTTGGGGATATTTGTGGGGTACACTGATACACCTCACAACTATCGGGTGTACTTGCCAACCAACAAGATGACAATGGTTCGTAGGGATGTCATATTCGATGAGGAGAAGGCCATGTGATTTTACTTTGAGAGGGAGCTTGAGCTACATGAAAATGAGGATACTTTATCTCCTAAGGTTGAGGATCCTCAAATTGATGTGGAGTAGCCTTATGTGAGAGGATCTAGTAGTGGAGACATCCACTTAGGAAAATTCTTCCAGAGAGGGAAGAAAGCACACCAGAGAGGCAAACATATTGTTGGATGATGCACGAGAGAAAGCGGGAGCACCCACTTCTCAATGCAGGCAGAGGAGGTCACCTGATAGGTACACTAGATACATGGATCTTATGGGTGAATGTGTAGTGACAGAGCCATCTTCCTTTAAGGAAGCAATGCAACAACTCGTTTGGGTTGATGTCATGGTGGAGGAGTATGAATCCATACTTCGTAATAGTGTTTGGGATGCAGTCCTAAGTATAGACGACAAGTCAGTGGTCAGCTCAAGTTGTATTTACAAGGTAAAGCGAGCTACAAATGGTAGTGTGGAGAAGCATAAGGCTAGATTTGTGGCCTATGGCTTTTCAAAAGTAGAGGGGATTGACTATGATGAGAACTTTTCTCTTGTTGGAATGTACTCATCAATCAGATCTATATTGGCACTATTAGCACACATGGGTTGAGAGACACATCAAATGGATGTGTGTAAAAATTTACAGGGTAAGTTCCTCGGACAAAACACCAAAGGACACTGCTGACAAACAAATCGTAGATCAATACACCAGTATTGTTGACGTGGTTAAAACCCTCAAAGAGTGAAACAGTCCACGGCTTGAGCCAATGCAGCCACTTCAGGAAATTTGTTGATAAAATAATGAAAATTTACATAAGATTCTCTCATGAATGATTACCCTACAAATGAACCCCCATGCTCTTTAGTTAGAGATCATGGACCAATTGGGTGTTAAGCCATAGATCAAGTGTCAGTAATACCGAGGAGAAAATTAACCGCTGGATCACTACAAATCATGGCCATCGGATTGTAAGTTACCAAAATACATAGTAAAGAAACACAATTTACCTAACTCTACACTAAACTAAGTTATATTTAACTATTTCCTATGTGTTGTAATATCCTAACAATGTGATGACATCCTTCCTTAATGGCATGATTGAGGAATAGGTGTACATAGAGCAACCTGAAGGTTTTGAGACCTTTGACCGTGAGTCACGTGTGTTAGATCAAAAGAGCATTGTATGGGATGTAGAAAGCACCCATGCTTGGTATAATATGATAGATAGCTACTTCACTGGGTTGGGCTTCATGAAGAGTGAAGTAGATGTAAACTTGTACCACATAGTGGTGGAAGGTAAACTATTCATCATTGTACTTTATGTTGATGATCTCATACTGATAGGTGATGATCATCTAGTAAAGTCTTGCAAGGGGGTCCTTATAAGAGATTTTGGGATGAAGGACATGAGGATTATGCATTCATTTCTTGGCATGGAGGTATGATAGGGAGATGGGGAGTTGTGTGTGTCTCATCGAAAGTGTTGCAATGAGATACTCAAGAGATTCTACATGGAGAGAAACAAGCCCATGGAGACTCCTCTAGCAAGTAACTAGAGGAAGGGGGATGGTACTTTAGGGGAAGTAGTGGAAGCTATTTTTTACAAGCAGCTTGTGGGTTCACTCATGTACTTGATGAACACACTACTAGATATGTGTTTTGCGGCTAACCATCTTAGTGAAGTGATGGTTGGGCCTAAAAAGCTATATTGGAAGGTGGGAAAGCATGTGTTGTGATAGTATAGGGGCACTTCTAAATATGGATTATGGTACATATGGATAAAGGGAGTGAAGCTTCAAGGCTTCACCAATGTAATTTGGGAAGGGAGTCCATTCGATAGGAAGATAACATCAGGAGTGATATTAAGTATTGGGTCAGTGCTATTTTCTTGGTACAACAAGGAACAAATATCGGTTGCACTTAGATCGACAGAGGAAGAGTACATGGCTACAAGTCAGGCAACATTTGAGGCCATATGGGTGAGGAAATCCTAGTTTGTTTTTCTGGTCAACAGACATTAGATCCAAATATGATTTACTACGATAATCAGAGTTGTATCAAACTCTCTGAAAATCCAGTTTTTCATGATCGGTCCAAGAATATTGATATCAGATATCATCATCTAGGAGATTTTGTATGGAGGAAGATTATGTTGTTAGAGTACATTCCTAGGGGGGAGTAAGATGCTGACATTTTATCAAAGGAATTGTCAAGATGTAAATTTGATTTTCACAAAAAGAGGATCGGGGTAGCTGATAATCCCTTTCTTGTTGAGAGGGAGTGTCGAGAAATCGAAATAATAAATTCCAATTTAATTTTTCCTTGAATTAAATTGAGAATTAAAATAAAATTCTATTCTCGTAGCAACTTGTAAATAGTTAATTAAGTTTAATTAACTTAATTATCTTAATAATTTCAAGTTGGAAGTCTTTCTGTAGTCATGTATATGTTCTCCCTAAGTTTTAGGGTTCTAGTATGAGTTTAAATTGAGTTGGAAATTAGATCATTCAGTTTCTAAGTTAAGTTCAGTTTCTAAGTTAAGTTCAGTTATCGAACTAATACATGACTAACATTCAACTAGTTCACTAATGAATCCACTAGTGCTACTCCAATTAAATGAAGAACCCCTAATGAGAAACTCATGCATGTCGATTCTGAGAAAGACCAAGTTCAGACTAGAGTGTAATATCAGTGGTATTATTTACAAGAGTGTAAATATCATGCATACATCAAATATTGATCCTATGTTTGGATTGTGCAATTTTGGAAGCATGAATTACCTTTAAATATGCGTTATTCATTCTAGGAATTAGGCAAGAGATTAGGGGCTTGGAGAGATGCTAAATAGGCTAAGGATTTGGCTTGAGCTATCTTTTGAGCTGAGAGAGTTCAAAATACTTGTGCAGAATTGTTCTAGTGAGAACAAGCTTTGCAATTTCACTCATATTTCTAACATATTCAATACAGATAGTGAGGTTTTGAGTAGTGGCTTTCCCTAGATACATCTTGTGTTATATGTCATTGATTTATCTTCTTCTTGTTCATATTGTTTTCATCAATCTATTGGCTTCCTCTGGTTGAAAGTTGAATTAGATTCTTGTCTTTTTCTTTAGTACATTGCATGAGCTTGTGAATCTACATGATTTTCTACAAACTTAGTGGAGGATCTATCCAACCTCAAGGAATTACCCAATGATCACAAAACATTCCCATGGGAACTTGGGAGTGTTATAAATATTATGGGAGGATCAATAAATAATAGTGAATAACATGTTTTCTACATTCGAGGCCTTGACAGTGTAGTTCCAAGTTGTCAGGTCAATAGAGAAATGGAAGTTATCGAACATGTATGGCTTGAGTATCCCTTATGATAAAGGCTATTTATGAAGTCCATCACCTAGACTAAAAATTTATCTCCCCCTATTCTTTTATTATTAGGGGTGAATTCAATCTATTTAAGTAAATACATAAAAAGAAGGGGGGAATTTCACAATTGTAGGTGGAGGTAGTTTTTTTCCAAGAAATTATTGATTTCCTTGGCCTCATAAGGATAGAAATAGTCAATAGGATGTACACTTGTGAAAATTTAAAAGCAGGACAACAACAAACTGCATCAATAATGGACTATTTTTTTTATTTCAAAGAATAATATTGCATGGGATGTATCTATTACAACATCCACCCTCCCTGTTGAATTTCCATGATCTTGGGTCTAGGATAGAATCTCAAAATGTCTAACTTTTCCAAACAAATAATCTCAACAATATTATTTTTCACAGTGGAATATAAACAATTGTAAATCACACATGCACAAAATATAGACAACTTTTAAAAATTTTCAAACCAACTTAAATATATTAGAAAACATATAATACAACAATATAGGGCTCTCGTACCAGGGATAATGGCCCTCATACATCCACTAGTACAAGATACACAATTAGGGATTGGTGTTCGCACATTGACAACCAATCTGCCCTTAACAAGATACTATGATTGTCTAGCTGATGTAGAGCTCATCACAACTACCTTGGTCATAACATATACCTACCCAATCCTTCAACTCCTAATCTATAACTCTTGTCTCTATCAATTCTCCAAGTTTGTTTGGACACTGAGTCTCAGCTATCCAATCGTCTCACTAGTTGATCATTCCACTAGTAGAAAATGATGAAATTAGTGACTAGGTGACTAAAGAAGCTAGTTACCGCAATTATTTCAAGTGAATTACTACTAAATTTGAGCAATTTTAAGTGAACAAACTAAAAAATACTAAATTCAATGACTAATTTAGTCGAGGTATAAAATATACGACTAGATAATAAGTGACCAAACTAAAAGTGACTAACTGAAATGACTAATTTAGTCTAGGACTAAAATATACTACTGGATAATAAGTGATAAAATTAATGATGATTAAATTAAATGACTACTATAGTCCAATAATAAAATATGACCAAATAAAAAGTACAAGTATATGAAGTAGTCATTTATGTTAGTAATTTTTAATTATGGTGCGCTGGAAATGGAAAATTGCGATTTTGATATTGAAGTGTTACATTTCACTACATGGGTCTCTAAATCCATGTCGACTGTTAAAATTTAGAGGCAAAGGGGTGTCTAAATCCATCTACAATTTTAAAATTATGAATACCCTTTTGTCTCTAAATTTTAGCACTGCAGAGGGATTCAAAGACCTGCTTCTTTGAATCCATCTGCAATGTTAAATTTAGAGACAAACGGTTCTTTGAGTCCATCTGCAGTGTTAAAATTTAGACACCCCTTTAAGAGTGTATCTAGATCCATATGCAATGTTACTTAGATAAAAATGACTCAAAATGACTAAAATGTTCTAGTCATAACAACATTTGACATAAAAATGACTCAAAATGCACATACATTTTCTTGAATCCTTTTAAAAAAAAACTATTATCCATTGCTTTGTGAATAAAAGGTGACATGAGATTACTTGCACTATGAAATGTTTGATTTAAATCATTTACTTATAATAACTCATGAATCTTAATGAAGAGCATTTTCATAAATCCTTTGGAGTTTAGATGTTGTGTATTACCTTCATCTTGAACATATTCTAGAATATTGGCCTGGTTGAAATCTCTATGAAGTATAACATATGATAAAAAAAGGAAATGCTAGTTGTAAAGAAACAAATTTCGATAAAAGTTTTTCTTTCTTCTATGCTATTGTTTCCTATACTACCACCTTACAATGTTTACTTTGAAAGATGTGGTGCAATTGCTAGTTTTGTATGTTTGATGAATATAATGTTTAGAGTTTATATAGACTAATTTGTTATTTCCTTCTTGGGTGATATTATTATACACTCCAAGACAAACGAGGAGCATGAGTGACGTTTGAGGATGGTGCTATAAATGTTACAAGAGAATAATTGTATGCCAAGTTGAGCAAGTGCAATTTCTATCAAAGGAATATCCATGATTTAATTCACAATGTCTTAGAGGAGGGCATGGAAATGGACCCAGGGAAGATGGAATCCATCAAAGTTTGGCCATCACCAAAAGAATATTCAAAGGTGATATTGTTCATGCATTTACCTAGTTACCGCATGATATTTATTGAAGGTTTCTATATAAGGTTGTACATTCAATTATTTCAGTGCAACAAAAATGAGTATGTAGTGAATGGACTACAAATTGTGAAGATAATTTACAATAGCTAGAATATTTATTAGCCAATGAATCTATTCTAAATAATGCATATCCAAATGAGGATATTTTGGTGTGCATAAATGCATGTAGAGAAGGACTTGGTGGACCCCTTATGCAATATAGGCATGTCATATGAATTGAAGAAAATCAAAGAACATGAAAGAAATTATGCTACCCATGAGTTGGAGCTTACAACTATTATCCATGTATTGAAAGTTTGAAGGCATTATCTTATGGGATAAAATTTTTAGTTGAAAATAGACCATAGCAGTTTGAAATACTCACATAGAAAAATTAGATGGTTGGAATGCTCTAGTGAATCTGACTTTGACATCAACAACATTAAGGGAAAAGAGAATGAAGAGGTTAGTGCACCTAGCATTAAGGGGGTGCATGTAATTCATGCTATATCTATTTTCATATACAAATTAGACTTAAAAATAATAATTTTGGAAGATTAGGATCAAACTAAAGCTATTTACAAATTAAAGAAGGCTTACAACAAGGTAATTGACACCAAGAATTTAACGACTACATGCTAGAAGAGGATGGAAACCTCTTGCAAAGGAACCCAAGTTTATGTTCCTAATTCTCAAGAATTGATAAATTTAGTGATAAGAAAAATGTATGATGCGGCGTATGTTGGACACTAGGGTACTAGAAAACTATTGGACACTAGGTTGATTATTACATAGGTAAACACATGTAATGTTAGAAGGTAAAGGATGAACATAGACAACCAAGATTATTTCTATATCTATTGTCCACTAGTAGCTAGATTTACTAAATCCCAAAACTAAGAGCTCTTTACCAATATATGTTATAGCCCTAGAGGGGATGGAGATTGTAAAGGGACTATGATACATAGAAATAAATATCATCCTTGGATTGTGAAATATGATTGTAGGAATTATTCTAAGGGTCACATCACTCTTAATTTAGCAGGTAATGATCTCTTAGTCTTGACTATAAACATGAATAGGAGCATGCTCACCTTTGTGGAATCATAGCCCTAGATTATGGGTGGCCTACTATAGAGGGAATTAGTCCAAAAATAACTATGGTTGGATGGAGTATTTGACATTTTTGGCTAGTTGTGTAAAACATTTATAAGGATAAATATTCCAATCACTCCGTTATTTAATATCTAAATGTTATGCTTGAATGTTATGTTCAATTTATGTTGTGTATGTTTAAATGTTGTTGTGCATGATTAATTCATCTACATTCTTGAATTTTAAAATCATGGACAATCACATGAGGCTATATGTCAGACAACATGCATTCATTTCTTTCAAAATGGTATTAAAGTTGAATTTATGGTAACATGCCCTAGAATAAAGGTCTAGGTATATCACTCATCGTCTTATTGGTATTTTGCCAAAACCTAGAAAATTTTCTTGTAGAACAATAAGTTATTAGGTTTAACGATATTTATCTCAAACATCCAAAAAGAAATGCAAAAAAAATACCTAGAGAATAGAGAAAGTAAACCATAAATGAATCCCAAAGAAAAATTATTGGTTCTTATTCATTTGGAAATGGAACTTTTATAGTTTTACAAAGAGATCACCAGTTGAAGAGTCAATCCTTAAATTCGGCATGCATACAAATTAAAGGCTAGAAGAAACAACAAAATATGCAGTTAACTAACAAACTAGCATTTAAGATCTAGAAAGGGATCCTTCATGGGAGGTGAACTACTAGTGATGATGCTCCTTGACGATCATAGCATAATGTGTTACATTAGGTCCTCCAAGATTAGATGGATATTTTCTTCACTTTCTTCTGAATTTAGTGATGGAGCTATGTATGTGAAATTGCTACTAGAGAGGTTATCACTAAACTTGCGAGTGCTACTAAAAATGACATGATGAGAAAGGTTATAATGATGTGCACAAGCATATGAATACAAACCTACTCAATGTACAAATGAAAAAACCTATGCTATGAAAAAAATGAAAATATGTTGTTGTAAGCTACTAAACACTACTAACATCATAATGTGCCCATCGGAAAGTTCTAATATATAAAATGAAACAAAGTTCTTATCCAAGATGTAAAAACGCATTGTGTCAAATATCTCACTCTTACATCTCAAATATTTAACCTCTTAGAAACTTTGACATCCAAAATGATTAACATGCATACTTTTGTGACATTTCACAATGAAGAAAAGTTTTTATTTTCCACACCATTTAAAAAAAAACAATTATTGAAAATCTAATGTCAAAAATATTCAAATAATTTTAAAATAGGGTGCTCAAAAATGAGTGCTTTCAAATATATCTATCCATCCCATAATTTAACACATATTGCTCAAAATTGGGTGCGTGGTTAAACATATTTCACCATGATCTAATTCCCACTAAAAAGACAAAGTTAGTTCAGGAGGGAAATATGAATCTCCAATATTTGTTGGGAATACATGGAAACATGTACTGGTCACTAGATCAATCTTTAGGATATCTAGATCGATTCCCATTCTTCAAATCCATTGAAATCTGATGCCTTAGCTGCATATTTGTTCTATGTTTGCCAGTGATTCACCCGTAGTTAGGGTTTCAAGGTTGAATTTCGATACGTTCATTGATTTTTTCGGCCCTTATCTTTGTGAATAAACGAAATCATGGGCAAGTGTAGTAAAACATGATGATGAGTCTCAACATGCAATGATCCCCGTGAAAGCATTGACCCTCGGTCTAGGTGATTCTCCCATTTTGTAAGTAGGATGTTACGATGGATATATTCATTACTGGGAGGAAGATTGAATATTTCATTACTCTGATTTCCTTAGAGGCCACCTTCACTCTGTTCTTTTCCTAGAGGCCATTTGTGATCCTCTCCTTAGTGGCTCAGCTGATATGAGGATTAGGTTTTGGAAAATGGAAGTATGTGAAACTGGAATATGTTGTGTTGTAGTGATGGAGGGGCACAATGGTCCCACCAAATGCATCAATGTCACTACCTTGGGTCTCCATGATAGTTTGTTTATCAATTACAATGGAAGCCTTTATGGAATAGTGAAGTTGTGGATGGATCAAATGAAAACCACCATGGACTCTTGTCCAAAAATTGAGATTTTTAAATTTCAAGCAATCTTCAAATTGGAAAATTGTGCATGTCCAACTTCAGTATATATAGTTTTATCTCTCCAATGATAGATATTAAGGGAACTTTATCAATACCTTGCCCAGAATTGAGTATATAATAGTAAATTTGGTCTAGATTCATTTGCTCTTTGTAGCACAAACCCAAAGAATTTAGACCACCAGTAGCAACAGAGTAACCACATGAAGTTTTAGCTACAACATTTCCAAGGAAGGCTACAATCTCCTTCTGTTGCACCAACTATCCTCGTGTAGTACTAAATAATATGCCCTCAAACTATGCAACAGCGTTGATGAAGGAATACTAATCCTATAAACTCGACGCATGAGGCACCATGGTATTCCTCTTGAAAAGGAGTTGTTCGAAATTGTCCACCATGAAAATCTCCAATATAGTCTGGTTGTAGCAATAAACCCCCTCTCATTCCCATCCTTTGTGGCAGATCTTCATTTTCTTCTTTGATGCCAATGAAACATTCAAACATAGTGCCAATGCCAACAAAACAACCAAGAAAATCATTCCCATTGCCATGATAGGCAAGATCTCTGCCAGATCTAGGAAGATTTTGAAGCTTAAGGCCAATATTCAGGGTTACAGAATTGAGCATATATCTTGGCAAAGCTCATAAATTAACTCGTAATGTTGACATCTATCAATTTTTCCTTTGGTTCCCCTTAAACACATCATGAATCCACTCTCTTGTTAAGTCCAATATATAGCATGAAAACAAAAATGAATATGGACATGGGTGAGGCACCGCTCGATTATGCATTGTTGGGTGCGGAATCCCCCAAGGGATTTTTGGGGCTTAGAGCCCAGATTTTGGTAAAAAATTGTAAAATCTGATGTAAAGACTCCAAATTTTATGGGCGGCGAGCATGTAGCTTGTAAAATAGTCATAGGGTTGTCTACCCTCAATTTTGTTAATGTAGTGTTGGCTGTAGAGATCAACTCATGGTCCACGAACCATGGGATTGTATAAATAGCATGAGGCTGTAAGTAGTTAAGGCATGTAATGATCAGGAGAAGGATGAAGATTTTAGTCATATCTGTGGAGTAAAGTCTAGTTTTGGGTCGTATAGTAGGAGAGGGCTCTACAACTGAGTGTACAGAGGCCTAGTAGTCTACAGTAGAGTGCGCAGGGTGACTAAAGTCTGTAACAGTTGGAAGTATTAATAAAGAGAAGTTTCATATCAATTCTATGTATTTATTTCATGTTTTATGCATTGAATATATTTGGTATAAATTGCACTTTTACTATTTATATGATACGTGAAAATATATGACTGCGCTAATTAAGTGAATGCGAGATAGAATATTTGTTTTCGTGAAGCTAACTAACATTTGTAAGAACATAAGTAAGATTCACAATGTAATTTGGGGAAATAGTGCAGGTCGCTACCATAGCAGCATGAAAGCATCTCAACGCCTAGTTAGGGCTATGTGAAAGACAATTATAACAGATTGTGAGGGTATTGAAGGTTGGAACAAGTGCACGACATGCCCTACATGAAGATATATCTAGTTGGACTAATTTGACACCTTAGACATCTCAAGGGTGTGGAAACTGGGTTCCAACATCCTCCCATACTGCTTCAGGTGAGACTTCAGTCCACACTCTATGGGTTGATGTCGAAAGGGATAGTAGTGTATGGATTTGTTTGGCCAAATAACTCTGAGCCTGGGTCAGATCCCCATAAGCCAACAAATTGTTCGTATAGGACCTTCTGGAGGCAGCGAAGTACAATTCGCTATGGGAAACTAGGGATGTGAAAAGGATAAGGGACAACAAAATCTTCTAGGTGGTCATGGAGATGAAAATTAGAATGGGGATTAATCACAAGCTGCAGTTATCACCCACAGTCTACAACAGTCAATAGGTATTTGATCCGAATTAGATCCTCAAACACTCTTAAAAGTTTCTTGAACTCTATAAAACTCATACCAAAGTTTCAAAGCACTATGGATGTCAAGCTTATCAAAAATAAGCTCTGAACAATTGCAATTTGTGGTCAGCACAGAGCAACAAGGAACCTCGATCAAAGTGCGTAGACCATTGGCCCATGGTAACCGCGTGCTGGCACAAACTGGAAAAACGGGAAGTCAGATAAAAAAATAGAGGAAGTTTCTAATACACAATTAGTGCTAATCACGTATCATAGGGCATCCCCATCAGTGAAGGAAATTTCTAAGCGTTTGGTCACCCGCAAAAGCATAAAAATGTAGGGAAATCATTGATTTCATCAGAACGCAAGCCCCATGCTAAAAACAGCAGGATATTGGAAGTCCCTCAAATGGTAAGTGGGTTCGACCAAGTCCCGCCCGATTCCATACAATGGGTGACATGCATCCAGCGGACGAGAGAGAAAATTGCTCTCATTGCATGGGTAAAGGTCATGCTACTTACCCGCGCAATATGGATGGAGACTATAGGATTTGGAGGCCCCAGATTGACAACAGAGAAGCAATCCCGTGGGTGACTGGATTCGATAGGGAAATAGGCTAAGGCAGATAATATTTGAGATCTGGCATGACCAATGAGTTGGCGAAGGAATTAGTTCCATGGGAAATCTTGGAGCAATGGAAATAATGACCATTCAAAGAGAACGGACACTCAGTTCATGAGGAAACAGGTGGCCACCTCTCTGTGAAGCGTTACAGTGATGATGATGTAGAGCACTGGAATTCCAGCGGACAAAGATAAGAGATCCAAAGAGCCAGGAAATAGAAACGAATAGTCAGGGAGTAGATTGGCTTTAACCCATGAACGGATAGAGAAAGCATAGGAGAAGGAGAAGAAGGAAAAGAAAGCAAAGAGACTGAGAAGAAAAAAATTGTAGAGAACAGAGAAGCTGAGCTGACCTACAGAGAAAAGACAACATCGAGCAGACAGACACAAAGAGAGTTTGAGAGTTTGCGAACTCCAAAGAAGGCTTGAGAGGTTCAAGGAACTCCTCTGTGTATACCTGTCAGGTATTGAGTACCAAATTTGACTCATACAACTGAGACCAATTGAGGTCGATATTCAATAAGGGGAGTCTGTGTACTCTAGAGACTTGGGGAATCCGTGTACAGTCCTACTGATCATTATCTGTAAAGTGAGACTCAATTTGAGCTCACTATTGTAAAACTCTACTTTTTAATGCACAATAGAAAGGCCACCACTGAAGGCTAGACCAGGAGACATAGCCGAAGAGGATTGGGTGAACTCCTTAATAATTTGTTGTGTTTATGTGTTTTATTAGTGTTCTCTTACTGTTTTAGTGTCTGTGTATTTCACAATCTTATCGATCCGGTGCATAAGATAACATAGGCACAACCTAGCACTTGAGTTTGTAATACCTTCATTAATTAACTGAGATCATTGATGAGTTATTCTAGATCAAGTGGTATCAGAGCTCCTAGGTTGTTAAGGTTAGACAAGCTTGTGTTGGATTTTGTTATTGAATGCTAACTAGATCAAAGCTTAAATTAGCAGAAGGGGAGTTGGTCGAAACTAACCTGGAAATTAGAAGAGTCTCTCCTAAGAAGAAAATGTCAGAAGAAAGTCCCTTGGGACCAAACCCCCAATTCATAGATAGCTTCCTGGCCATGAGGTCCATGGTAGAGGAAACGTACAGGGATTTTAAGAAAGGTAAATATGAAGATTCATCACACTACAAAGAAAAAGGAGAAGAAGAATCTCTCCTCCATGACCACTCAAAAGGCAGAGGGAAAGAAGAAAACTTTCTCACACCTCCTAATAGTCATGAAAATAAAAAGAAGACATCTTGGAATAAATTAGATGTTAAATTTGATTTACCAATATATGATGGAGAGTTGAATGTAGGGAAGTTGGATAATTGGATCAAATAAATTGATGTTTATTGTAGAGTGCAGAGTATCGACTCAAACAAGAGTAAGATTCAGCTAGCCAGCCTACACCTTGGAGGCACTGCCTTGGTATGGTGGGAAGGTAGGACCCAAGTTGACATGAAGAAACATGGTAAGATTCTTTCTGTATGGAGTGAATTTGTTTCTTCAATCAAAAAGAAGTTCTATCCACTAGCTTACATGCAGCAAGCCATGATGAGCTGGAAAACTCTTCGTCGATTAAAAGGGAAAAGTGTACAAGGTTACACCCAAGAATTTAGGAAAAGAGCTTTGATTATAGGAATTTCATTAGACTCACTTAAGACTCTGTTGAAGTACATAGGTGGTCTAAACAGGTACATGAGGCACACTATCATCATGTTTAATCCCACTAGTATAGATGAGGTATATGTTCAAGCTACACATCTAGATGCTAGAGGAAAGAATGGAAACCCAAAAGTTGGAGGATCATCCAAGCCCATTGCAAGCAAGAATAAGGAGAAAAGAAAACATAAATGGAAAGAGAGGAAGGCCAACACTGCACAAAAAAGAAACTCTTCATGCACTCACTGTAAGAAGGATGGGCATGATGATGAGCACTGTTGGATTCTGCATCCGAAGCTGAGACGTAAGAAGTTCAAGGGAAAGATAAAGAAGACTACTATAGCTATTTAGAAAGATTTGGGGCCGAACTCAAGAGATGAAACAACCATTGTAGCCACAGGTATAAAAGGTTATCCACTTTAGAGAATGTAGAAATAAAAAAAGAGATGCAGGAGTTGCTCGAGAAGGGGTTCATCAGACCTAGCACATCACCTTTTTGGTCTCCAATAGTTTTGGTGAAGAAGAAAGATGGCTCGTGGAGAATTTGCATTGATCATTGAGCACTGAATAAGATAACAATAAAAAAGCGTTATCCCCTTCCTCGCATAGATGATCTATTAGATCAGTTAAAGGAAGTTGTTTATTTTTCCAAGTTGGACTTGCATAGTGGATAGCCTCAGGTCAGAGTGTCAGAACAAGATGCATGGAAGATTACTTTCAAAACAAAGAAGGGATTGTATGAGTGGCTGGTTATGCCTTTTGGCATAACTAATGCTCCTACTACATTCATGAGAATAATGAATGATGTACTCAGACCTTTTATTAATGATTTTGTTATTGTATATCCGGATGAAATTCTTATATTTAGCAAAACGTGGGAAGAACATTTAAAGCATGTTAAGCATACACTGGATGTTTTCAAAAGAGAAAAAAATTATGTTAAACTCTCAAAATGTGAATTCGACAAAACATCTTTGAATTATTTGGGACATATCGTATGGGGTGGTGAATTGAAGATAGATCATTCTAAGGTGGTAGCCATTGTAAACTGGCCTAAACCCTAATCTGCTAGAAGTTAGAAGCTTCTTAGGAGCAACAAAATATTGGAGAAAGTTCATTTCTAACTTTTCCTTGATTGCAGCTCCCCTACATGCTTTAACAGGATTGAACAAGGTGTCCCAATTGGGAGGCAAACAACAAAAAGCCTTCGACACCTTGAAAGAAAAGATTAGTACAACACCAGTAGTAGCATTGCCCTATCTTCAAAGACCATTTTAGATCTAAATAGATTCCAATGACTATGCCATGGGGGCAGTGTTGATACAGCATGGTAAACCCATATGTTATCATTCTTAGACATTTAATTCTAAAGTAGTTAACTATCCCACATATGATAAAGAATTCTATGCATTAGTACAGAGTGTGAAAAAGTGGAAATATTACTTAATGGGCAAGGAGACATTTATACATATTGATCATCAATCAATTCAATATCTACACTCCCAAACTAAGTTGCAACATCAAGACACTATAAATGGATGGGTTTTCTACAACATTTTCATTTAGTCATCACATATAAGAAGGGAATACACAATAAATTTGCATATATGTTATCTAGACCAATTATAAATGCATCCACTATACTTAAGCATAATTCAGTACTGCATGAGAGCTATATTGAACTAGTATGCTCAAGATATCGATTTCAAAGATGTAAATGCAACTTTAAGTCAAGGAAAATGAGTAGAAGAATTAGGTTATCATGTTAAGGACCAACTCTTGTATCATTGTGGGAAGCTATGAATTCCAAAAACTGAAAGAGTAAAGATAATTCGAGAAGCACACACTTCTCTAATATCAGGTCACTTTGGTGTAAGTAAAACAGTTGCACAGCTGCAAAGGTTTTGTTATTGGCTAAAAACGAATGAGACAATTTCTAGATATGTAAGAGGGTGTACCATGTGTGCTAAAAGCAAGCCTAGCAATAGAAAAATAGGCTTCTACACTCCACTGCCAGTTCCTTCTCATCCTTGGGAAATTGTTTCCATGGACTTTGTTGGAGGACTACCTAAATCTAGAAAAGGTCATGACTATTTATATGTTGTTGTGGATAGGTTCAGCAAAATGTGTATTTTGATACCTTGTAATAAAAAGATTACAGCTGAATAAACTACAAAGTTGTTCTTTCAACATGTATGGGTTCATTTTGGATTACCCACTTTCATTATATCTTATCGAGACACTTGATTTGTTGGGAAGTTTTGGTCGAGTTTGTGGGAACTGATGGACACCAAACTAAAGAAAAGCATAACCTTTCACCCATCGACAGATGGCCAGACACAATTAGTCAACAGGAGAGTGATCCATTTTCTCAGAGGCTATTCCAGCAAGCATCCCAAACCTTGGGATGAATATTTGTGTTATGTGCAGCATGCTTACAACCGAGCAAAACATTCTTCTACAGAGAGATCTCCTTTTGAGACCTACTTTGGTTTCACAGGTCTCCCTTGGATTTTGTCTTTGGTAAAGACATAGCAGTTGATGGACATAGTGATGTGGACAAGGCAACCAAGTTCATTGAAGAAATCTAAGAGATTCACTAGGCAGTACAGGAATAGATAGAAAATAGCCAAGACAAATATAAAGCGAGGCATGACAAGCATCAGATGGAGCATATTCTCCAAGTTAGTGATCAAGTCTAGCTATATATCAGCAAAGACAGAATGCAAGGCGAAGGTAAAAAAGCTAAAGCCAATAAGGTATGGACCTTTCAAGATACCTGAGAAAATTGGTGAGAATTCTTTTCGCCTTGATTTACCAGCTTACATGCACATCTACTCAGTCGTTAATGCAGACAGCCTGAGAGTATTTGAACCTCCATCAATTGAAGATCCCAAAGATCAGATTCAATTGCCTTCTATTGATGACCTGTCACCTGAATATCTCAAGGAATTACAGGAAGATACAGTTCTAGACAGGAAGTTGAGGACGACGAGCAGTGGAGAAGTTGAGTACCTAAAGATTGGACTCAAAGGTTCAAAGCCAAGCAGTGCAAAATGGATAGAGATTGGACAAGTGAGACAGCTATACCCTTAGTTATTCGATGCTTGAAAGCCAACTTTTGGTGGTCCAAAAGCTTTTTTAGTGCGAAGGCCATGATCTGAATTAGATCCTCAAACACTCTTAAAAGTTTCCTGAACTCTGTAAAAATCTTACCAAAGTTTCAAAGTGCTATGGATGTCAAGCTTATCATAAATAACATTTGAACAATGGCAATTTGTGGTCAGCACAGAGAAACGAGGACCCTTAGTCAAAGCATGCAGACCGTTGGCCCATGGTAACTTCGTGCTGGTGCAAACTGGTAAAATGACAAGTCAGATCCAAAAAGAGAGGCAATTTCTTATAGTCGATTAGCACTAATCGTGTATCCCAGGGTGTCCCCCTCAGTGAAGGAAAGCCTCAAGCACTTGGTCATGGGGAAAAGCATAAAACTGTAGCGAAATCACTGATTCCATCAGAAGATGGGCCCCACACTAAAACCAGTAGGATATGAGAAGGCCCTCAAGCGGTAAGTGGGTTTGACTGAGTCCTACCCAATTCCATACAATGGGTGACACGCATCGAGCAGATGAGAGAGAAAACTGCTCTCATCATGTGGGTAAAGGCCATGGTACTTACTCGTGCAATATGGATGGAGACTGTAGGATCTAGAGGCCACAGATCAATGACAAAGAAGAAATCTGATGGGTGACCAGATTCGACTGGGAAATAGGTTAAGACAGATAAGGTTTGAGATCTAGCATGACAGATGAGTTTAGTTTCATGGGAAATCTTGGAGCAATGGAAATAACAACCGTTCAAAGAGAGTTGACACTTAGTTCGTGAGGAAATAGGTGGCCACATCTCTACGAAACATTACAGTGATGATGACATAGAGAGGGGGAATTACAGTGGAAAAAGGTAGGAGATCCAGAGAGTTGAGAAGTAGAAATGAATAGTGAGGGAGAAGATTGGCTTTAAGCATGAATAGATAGAGAAAGTGGAGGAGAAGGAGAAGTAGGAAAAGAGAGCAAAGAGAGAGAGAAGCAAAAATTGTAGAGAATAGAGAAGCCAAGCTGACTTGTAGAGCAAAGGTGTGGGAATTTACAAGGTAAGTTCCTCAGACAGAACACCAAAGGACACTTCTCACAAACAGATCACAGATCAATACACCAGTATTTTTGATGTGGTTAAAACCATCAAACAGGGAAATAGTGCACGAACTGAGCCAACGCGGCCACTTCAGGCAATTTATTAATAAAAGAATGAAAATTTACATAAGCTTCTCTCGTGAACAGTTAACCTACAAATCACCCTCCATGCGCTTTAAATAGAAATCATGGACCAATCGGGTGTTAAGCCATGGATCAAGTGTCGGTAATACCGAGGAGAGAATGAACCGTCGAATCACTACATATCGTGACCATCGGATTGTAAATTACAAAAGTACATAGTAAAGAAACACACTTTACCTAACTCTATACTAGACCAAGTTATACTTAACTATTCCTATGTTTCAGAATATCCTAACATCCCCCCTTAAGAACAACTTGGATAGGATTGAAGGATTTACAAATATGACACAATAGGAGAAGGAAGGAGGCACTAGAGCCTATCCCCCCTTAGTGACAACTTCCTGAACTCCAACCATAAATCGAAGTTTAGTGAACTTCGCCTCTGCGAGAGCTTTCATGAATATGTCTGCAGCTTGATCATCTGTTGAACAATATTGCACTTCAAGAACATGGTCATGAATGAGCTTTCTGATGAAGTGCATGTGTAGTTCAATGTGTTTGCTGCGCTGATGCTGAACTGGATCTTTGTAAAGCTGAATGGCACTTTGATTATCACACCAAAGTGTAGTCGGATGCTGCTGCTCAAAGCCAAATTCTGATAGGATCTGACGAAGCCACAAGGGTTCCTTACTAGCTTCCACGGCACCACGATACTCTGCTTCTGCTGACGAAACAGAAATGGCAGCCTGTTTATTACAA
>APFE031575158.1:86084-104088 GCA_000404065.3 Pinus taeda | reverse complement strand
AATGCCACGATGACCTGTTTGGAGCAGCGAAACCCTAGAATCCAAAGCTCTGATACCAAATGTTATGAAACCAGCTCAAGAAAAGATAGAAAAGATAGATCAACGCCTTAGGAATTCAGCCTCTTTGAGGGGGCAACCTCCTTTACATTACATAAATGAACAATTCTTGGATGATACAAATGACAAAACCTCCTTTCTATATATAGGAGTATAAGGAGTCACAATATAACCCAGCCGACCTAACAATAATAATATGAAGCCACAATAGTAACATTAGTGGGCTTATATGTGGTACAATAGTAACAATATGGGAACTATGTGGGTACATCAATATAATAAGTGGGTTGTACTAATAACAATAAGGGTTACACTAGTAGTATAAGGGCCTAACACATTGTTGTTTGTATTTTTATCCTCCCTCTCTTACTCTTTCCCATTCTTTTTGTTCATTTCATTGCAGGTTGTCCATCTATAGTGATATTCCAAAATGGTGTTCTTTTGGCTTATATGTATCATTCCATTTTTGGTTTTCATGATGGCAAGGGGAGTAGGAATAGAAGGGAAGAAGAACAAGAGGATAGTGGTCCCCATATGAGTGACCCAATGAAGGGTTTGAAGAGGAAGAGGATGAAGAGAACATTGAAATGTTGGTGGGGAAAGCTACATTGACACCCTTCTGGAATTACGTGACCAAACTTGAAGGGGGAAAAGGTGGTGGAGGCTATAAGTTTTTGTGCCCTAATGGTTGTCATGGAAATAAACCAGATAGTGGTTCATATACCCATGTAAGGAGGCATCTTTATGGGGTGTTGGATAGTGATGACAAAAAGGGTGTCGTGGGGATAGCAATTTGCCCAAAAGTTTCAGGTGAACAAAGAAGAAAATACATCCAAATAGAGGAGACTGCGCAACAACAAAACAAGAAACAAAAAACTCATTATAAATCAAGTGCAACCTCTAGATTTGGTAGCTCATCTCCTCACGGTATTTCTGCAACCTCTGGGAATAGAAGAACAATATGGGATTTCTTGAATGTTGTTGGGACATATGATGTGGATGGAAAGATAATCCAGTTTCTTTGTGCTTGCCGTGTACCATTCAATGTGCTTCGCTCTCCCTATTGGCATGATATGGTTAAGGCCATCAATGAAGCCCCAAAAGGATACAAGAGCCCCAACTATGAGAAAGCTAGAATGGTGCTATTAGAAAGAGAAAAGGCAAAGGTTCAAAGAGCTTTGACAGGTTTTACAAATGAGTGGGTGGATTGTGGGGTATCCATTATATCAGATGGGTGGACAAATGTTAGAAACCAACATTTGATAAATGTTCTTGGTGTTTCTACTAGTAGTGCAGTATTTATTACATCTCATGACTTCTCTATCAGTGCAACTGCCCAAAACATTACAAATCTCCTATTGCAATCAATCAAAGTTATTGGTCCTAATAATGAGGTTCAAGTGATCACTAATAATGAAGCAAATTGTAAGGCAACAGGAAAAATTATTGAGCATACTCATACACACATCTTTTGGTTTGGGTGCTTCATGCACATATTGAACCTTTTGATGCATGATATTGTGAAGCATAAATATCGTGGATGGATTAATGAGTTTTATAAGAGAGGGAAGCAACTCATTAAATTTATCACAGGGCATACAAGGGTAAACTACTTTTATGGCACTTACTCCAAGTTGCAGTTGCTTGAACTTGCAAAAAAGATTTGCAAGTTATTACCTCACCTTTGGACGACTAGTGAAGGTGAGACAAGCTTTAACTATGTCATGTCCCTTCTCAAATACATTTGTAACAGGGTGTTGCTACACAATTTTGCACAATTTTGGCTAAGGAAGAGAACCCATCATTGTCGACTTAGGGACTTAGGAGGCAATTCGACTTTATTTGGTCGCTGGTGGAATGTGGGGGCCACCCACATGGGAGTTCAAATTGGCCCATTCGAATAGCTTGGAGGGAAAGTCGAATAGGTGGATGTAGGGGCCCACATGAGGCTAGGGAGGCCCAAGGAGTTATAAGGAGTGAGCAGCTCTCATTTTGGATTGATTCTGAGACCTTGCAATCAAAATTACTTGATTGTGCGTTCTATTGTTTCGCTGAGTCAACCTGCTGTTTAGCCACGAATCTCTCGAGCGGGAGATTCAACCTCTACTTCAAGGGACCATCTGTGCCCACCCTAGAGAGGCAGTTCCATAAGTATTTCAGGAGTTTCATGAGTGTATTACAGCACTACCATTCAACCACAACAGGGAGTGCGTATTTCTGGCTAGCTGGAGAATAGGTAGGGGAAGTTTGGAGCTATCAGTGATTAAGCATTTGCCAGGAGAGTTAGAGGAATGGGAGAGCAGCAAAGGGCCAGCCTTTCTTGTGAGTTTTGGAGCCAGCAAAGCTAGCATCCCAGCAGTTCGAATTACTAGGCTTGGGGACAACGCAAAGGGCTAGTCTAGAAATTTCGTGGAGCTAAGGAGCAGGTGCCATAGGCCGAAAGCCCTGGGAAGTCAGGGGATTGATAACAGCTGCCAGCCCAGCACTTTGGGTCCATTTCCGAGAGGATTAACAAGCAAATTCCAGCAAGCCAAGTTTTGCAGTTGCAGTTGAAGCTAGGCTCCAAGGGGGTCGAATTTCAAAAGTCTAAACCAGCCAAATTTCTTCGTGGGTTTTTCTGGGTTTTCTAAGAGGAGTCCATGGTTAAAATTTCAGAATTTTCCGGATGTTATTTGGACCTGAATCCAAATTCTTATAATAGGGCGAATTGTTAGTTAGCTAGGGAATTCGCACCATTTTGTGGGTTTGACTTTGGCTTGAAGATAGGCCAAACCCTTTCTGGGTTTTTGTGGGTTTTGGTCAAGGAGATTGAGGTTAAATTTGCAGCATTTTCTGAGCATCGGAGGTGGAGTTTCTTGCGTCCCTCTTCCAGCCAGCAGTGTTGCAACACAGGGCATTAGAGCAGTCATTTCCAGCATTTAAGATCATTGTATTATCACCCGAGTTCTATCATGCTTGCCATTGATGCAAGCCCAAGTTCATTCCTCCATACTATTGTACTTGCTCCATTGATTAATAAAATGGCTCCGCTGGATCTTACTTCTGGAGTTTTTATGAGCATTTGTTGATTGTTTAAACTTTATGCGCTGTAAATCATTTTTTCTTTGCATATCACTGTTAATTTAAGTTTTGAACATTACCGTGGTATCAGAGCCTAGTGGGAAAGCCTAGAATCAAACAACATGGCAGTCACCCGGAATGAGGTGGTGAGGATACAACAAATGATGATTGATGTGGGGAAGAAGTTGATTCATTCCTCAGATGGCAATCCGGACATGATTGCAACTGATGTGGAGTTATTGGGTGAGAACTGGAGGGCATACCAATCATTGGGTTATGACATTCAAGTGTCCGTCTCTTTGTGGGATTCTGTGAACTAAGGAGTATGGACAAACCAATGAAGATTCAGTGGGATTTTGCAGGGATGATGAAGAGTAATAAGGAGAAAGATGAGAGTATAGTTGAAGGGGCCATGGTTGGCAAGGAGACAGTTGAGCATACACCCATTGATGAGGTATTCGGGCTTGTGACCGAGTTCTCAGGTGATAACAATCCACCACAACTTGATGAGGTGCCAGAAGACAGCTCCAACGTTGTTGAGGAGTCGATAGGTACAAAGGGGCCTCTAGATCTATGATGGAGTTGCCAGACGACAGTCGCCTACGACTGACTGGTGAGCATATCGTGCATATTGGGTTGTCTATGGAGGAACAATCGAAGGCTCATGTCTAGCCCGTGATGGAGGAGGATGTGCAGACATCCCTTAGGCTAGCCATGGATGAGGGGCAGCATAGAGGTCGCGCGTTGGGTTTTCAACACAGTCCACTTCAGAGGCCCACTAGCAGGGTCCATAGAGTTATCAACCCACCCTTAGGTGTTGGATTGAGGGAGGCCGAGTTGTCTAGACATACCCAAGGGGATGGACAAGTTACCAAGAATGAGCTGAGCATGATACCACATCAGATTGGAGGGCATGTTCCTTCCACAGAGGATTACACATTCGATCTCCTCCTTTGCAATTGCATGGCGGGAGGTACTGAGTTGGTACTCGATGGAGCAGGTTAGGTGGTTGGATACATCCATGGACAAATGTCAGCAGAGACCATCGATTACCAAAGGGACTTGAGGGCCGGACTGTTTTTGGGATCCAAGTGGGATTTTCCATCACATCATAGAGTTGGTAGGTGATGGTAGTAGCTACGTGATGGACTTAACACTTGAGTGCACCCACATTTTCAGAGCCCCAGTAAGCACTAGTGACAAGATGGTTTGACATGCGAGCAGACAAATTTCATGAGTTGTCTTGGCATATTGATGGTGGGTGGAGTCACAGGGTGACTAGCCTTACTCTGGCAGGAGCTGGTAGGAGGAGGTGGCATCGGCAGGCTAACAGACAGGGCATGGTATGGAGAGAGTGCTCTCTTACTAACATATGGGACGCAAGGTTTATTGAGGATAGGTGCAGTACTGTCATTTTTGTTAGCATGTGGGGAGTCGAGCCGCTCAAGTTTTTCAGAGCAGATGGGGGGATGTAGCCCGCATCATGGAGGGTGTACTAGCAGAGTTGGATATTTTGGCCCATGCAGGATACTGTATGTTACAAGATGGTACGACAGTGAGCAGTGGTACACAAGACTACATAGAGTTATGTGATAGGGTCCAGTGTTATGTAGAGGGATGCAATCTAATGCATACAGACCTAATGTTAGGCCATAGCATCCAGTTGTATGCGGGGCTATGGAGCGAGGAGCAGGGGCTTGAAGAGGAGCATGGAGATGCAGGATGGTGTGTCGTAGTGTGTTAGAACGCGCTGTGGAGTGGGAGTGCCTCACATCGCATTGAGTACATGCAGGGAGTGACAAGTACAGTGACACAGGCAGGACACAGGCCAATACAGGATAGCATAGCCATAGGTGAGGGTATCCAGCGATGTACAAAGGTAGGCCGCAGTGTACAGTGGCATGTCCAGGAGTACTGGGATGATCGGTGGTATGCAGGGGTGTATAGTGTCGCACAGTGAGGTCTTGGAGTGTTGCCTCCAGGGAGACCCTTGGACGAAAAAACCGAGCATACCTTTGGGCATAGCTCACCCAGGATCAACGGGAACACAGATGAGTGATACTCGATGGTATTCGCGGGGTTTCACACGCCTTACCCTCCTCTACATCCTTCACGGGCGCAGTCAATTTCGTTGTCGACTTTCTGCACTTTGGGCATGAGAAACGGAGGACGAGGAGCTCACCTGAGATATTTGGGTGACACTCAGCGCATTAGGGGAGAGAATTTTAAGCAGTGGCATTGGGTTGGTGCGTCAGTTGACAACCACAGGTTGGGAGATGAGGTGATCATCTGCAGGGGTGGCATATCGTTCATCACCGAGCCTACGTCTAGGGAGCTAGTCACGAGGGAGACATGTGTCACTCTTTTCTCAGAGCATGTCGAGACCATGCATGAGGAGAGGATACCGGGCACAACTGAGGTAGTTTCCTAGTATGTGTCCAGGCTCCAGACCTTATATTGGCACATTATCGAGAGGACGAATGGTAGACCCAGGGGAGATGGTTGGCAGGGACTAGAGGGATCCACATACCTTGAGTCAATTACAAGTATTGGATACCCACCTTTTGGTTGCATTCAGGGGGTAGCTCTTTGGCACACATGGCTTCCACCAACCATTGGTACTACACAGTGGCAGGCACAGGGCAACTTAGCACGCATCAGATTAGCCCACGATATATGGAGCCTATATAGTGATCACATGCAGGGACTAGAGATGAGGGCCAGAGGGATTCCACCGGTTGACAGGGCTATGCCGCAACAAGTCTGGCTATGGGATGCAGGAATTCAGCTGATCAATATATCACTGTGATGAGCAGAGTTGTGGCAAAGAGTGATATAATTCGCTCTTGGGATGACACATGGGGGTTCGCAGAGGGTTTCATCATATGGAGACGCAGACATTCTCTATTGCTGCATAGGTTTGGAGTTAGATTTGAATGGGTAGGCCTTGGTGCCATGGAGATGCCTAGGCAGGATGTGTCTCGCCTCTTACAATATTCCAACATCGAGTTCCAGGAGAGGAGAATACTGGCTGCGCACGATGGGGAGTATGACATAGTCAAAGTAGAAGAGTGTCAGCATGGTGGCACCACTCTGGGACTAGCACGGAACTGGGGCATCACAGCTCTTCATAGCTCAATAACCTTTAGGGATGCGTCGGCTACTGCAGGGGGAGATCATACAAATCTTCCATTAGGCTTTAGCGAGTCACTGATGGAGCAGGGGACTTCTGGTACTTTCACCGAGCAGGATAGTGAGTGGAGTGAGGGGAGCTTCATGTTGGACAAGATTGCCTGGGATCCTGGTATTGAAGGATTCTTTCATATCAGGACAATGCAGAGGTCAGGCACGATCCAATGGCACATTTGGGACCCTGGCACATTTTGTAGTGACAGTGGGGAGCAACAGTTAGAGAGGATGCTTGCTCAGGCATTGCATGAGGACAAGCGTTTTTTGGTGCATTGGAAGAGTTTTCCGGATGAGAGTGCCACCTAGAAGGGTGAGCACATTTTGGAGCACCTAGCTTTGAGGTTGCTTGAGGGCAAGCAACATTTGGGAGGGGAAGACTGTCACGTCCCTTCTCAAATACATTTGTAACAGGGTATTGCTACACAATTTTGCACAATTTTGGCTAAGGAAGAGAACCCATCATTTTCGACTTAAGGACTTAGGAGGCAATCCAACTTTATTTGGTTGCTAGTGGAATGTGGGGGCCACCCACATGGGAGTTCGAATTGGCCCATTCGAATAGCTTGGAGGGAAAGTCGAATAGGTGGATGGAGGGGCCCACATGAGGCTAGGGAGGCCCAAGGAGTTATAAGGAGGGAGCAGGTCTCATTTTGGATTGATTCTGAGACCTTGCAATCAAAATTACTTGATTGTTCGCTCTGTTGTTTAGCTGACTCAACCGGTTGTTTAGCCACAAATCTCTCGAGCAGGAGATTCAACCTCTACTTCGGGGGACCATCCATGCCTGCCCTAGAGAGGCAATTCCATAAGTATTTCAGGAGTTCCGAGAGTCTGTTACAGCACTACCATTCAGCCACAACAGGGAGTGTGTATTTTTGGCTAGCTAGAGAATACGCAAGGGAAGTTTGGAGCTATCAATGATCAAGCATTTGCCAGAAGACTTAGGATAGGGAGAGCAGCAAAGGACCAGCCTTTCTTATGAGTTTTGGAGCTAGCAGAGCCAGCATCCCAGCAGCTCGAATTATTGGGCTTGGGGACAGTGCAAAGGGCCAGTCTAACAATTTCATGGAGCTAAGGAGCAGGTGCCATAGGCCAGAAGCCCATCCGGGAAGTCAGGGGATTGTTAACAATGGTCAGCCCAGCACTTTGGGTCCATTTCCGGGAGGATTAACAAGCAGATTCCAGCAAGCCGAGTTTTGCAGTTGCAACTGAAGCTAGGCTCTAAGGGGGTCGAATTTCAGAAGTCTAAACCAGCGAAATTCCTTAGTGGCTTTTTCTGGGTTTTCTGAGAGGATTCCATGGTTAAAATTTCAAAATTTTCCGAATGTTATTCGGGCCTGAAATCCAAATTCTTATAATAGGGCGAATTGTTAGTTAGTTGGGGAATTCGCACCATTTTGAGGGTTCGACTTTGGCTCAGAGATAGGCCAAACCCTTTCTAGGTTTTTGTGGGTTTTGGTCAAAAAGCTTGAGGTTAAATTTGCAGCATTTTCTGATCATTGGATGTCGAGTTTCTTGCAGTCCCTCTTCCAGCCAGCAGTGTAGTTTTCCGGGCAGCGCAAGGCAATGCAGTGATTTCCAACATTTGAGATCATTGTATTATCACCTGGGTTCTGTCACGCTTGACATTGAGGCAAGCCTAGGTTCATTCCTATATACTATTGTACTTGCTCCATTGATTAATAAAATGGCTCAATTGGATCTTACTTCTGGAGTTTTTATGAGCATTTGCTGATTGTTTAAACTTTATGCATTGTAAATCATTTTGCTTTGCATATCACTGTTTATTTAAGTTTGGAACATTACAAACTAATATGGTGACCTTGAAATCATGGGAGGAACTCAACACTGATAGAGATGATGTTAATGTAGCCAAGGACACTATTCTTGATAGTTGCTTTTGGTCACATATTAAATATGTTTTGCAATTCACCAAACCAATTTATTACATGATCAAGTTTGCAAATTCATATCAACCAATAATTGGGTAGGTGTATGAGCAAATGGATAGCATGTTGGGACAGATTAAAGACATTGTTGAGCCTGGAGATATCACCTTGTACAATTATATTCGTGTAGAGGTGGAAAAATGATGGGATATGCTAAGCGTTCCATTGCATGCCTTAGCATATGTTCTAACACCTAAATATTATCATCCATCATGGCTTTCAACACCAGCACTTGGGGGAGGAGCAAGAAAAAACCACACCTAGATACAGAGGTTCTATCTGGTTATATGAAAGCATTGGATAAAGTAGTCCCTGATGAGGAGGAGGTTGCCATGGTATAGAAACATTTGAGCAACTATACGCTTAGCACTGGTCCATTTGGGAGCATGCATGCAATTATAGATCGAGAGAATTTTTCTTCTCTTCAGTCGTGAACATACATGGAGGTGTTACTCCACTTCTACAAACTTTGGCACTGCAGGTGCTATCACAGGTGGTAAAAACTTCTTCTACAAAGAGGTGTTGGAGCTCTTGTTCTTTCATCCACAGTGTTAAATGAATAGGTTAAATATAGCCGGGCAAAGAGCTTGGTTTATGTTCACTACAACTTGTGATTGTTCTCCCATTACTGTGATGATACAAAGAATAATAAAGACCTTAAGGTTTGGGACAAAAATCCAGAGGAGCCCAATTTGGAGGATGGAGTGTTGCGATTAGAGCAATTGGAGGATGCTCTTATGCAAGATGATGATGATCGAGTTGAGATGCCACCCCCATCCAGTCCCCTGGTTCCCAGGTTCCATGCTTCAACACCAACTGCAGGGGCTTCATCTTCATCAATTCTACAAACACTGCCACAACTTCCAGAGCCACCATCTCCTTCATTGCCACCACGTGGAGGCTCACGTCCTATTCATGGTGGAAGGAGGAGAGATTAGTAGATATATTCACAGTTTACTACTTTTGTCATAGATATAAACTCTTGTTGTGAATTTGAACCTTTTTTGTCTTACTCTACCTAGTTCAATGTGTACTTGAGTCATGGTGGTGACCAAGTGGCCTATTTTGTAAACATTATTATTTGAATTTTGGACATGACTCATGTTGACAGTTGCTCACTTGCTAGATAAGTTACTTGAATGTTTGATGATTTTATCTTCTAAATGCTTTATGTTTTATGATATGCTTAAAATTTTGATTTATGATTGTAATTGCTAGAATCTAGATGGTTGATTGTTAAAATTGGCGACTAGGACCAAGCTCCATGTGGGTCTTCTTTTTTATGGCAGCTGATATTTTTCTTGGATTCCTCTCATCGAGAGGTGTAGGATTGATCTAAAGATCACTTGATTCCAACATGTATTCATGGAGATATGAGTTTATTTGTGTTATGGGACAATTCGTCAAGGTTGGCCAGCAACCATATTGCCCCCACTTGTGCTCAACATTTTATTATAAAAAGAGGTGGTTTGCTAGTCATTTGGATACACACTCTTCTTGTGATCTCTTCCTCCCCACTTGTCTTTGGGTTTTGGTGGGAGGAGAGATCCTAAGAGACAACGTTGCCCTAATGGAAGAAGCCTTATGGAGAAGGCTCTACGCTATCATGGTTAAGGCTAAACGTTGGTATGAAGAAGCCCTAACCATTGGCCAAATGATGCTCTAATGCTACCCCAAGGAAGATCATATCACAACCATGGAAGGAGATGCCCTATAACGTTGTCAAGAAGGTGAATATGTAGCAAGGAGGCCTATATGCTAAAGTGAACTCAACATTGTCCAAAAGAAGTCTATCTGACCACTACCCTAACCCTAGACACAATCTTTTATCCGCAATCTCTGAAGAAACTAGGCCGCAGTTTAAGGAGGGTATTTATGAGCCCTAACTGCAGTCATAGAGATGGCTCTCCATATGTTGTTCAAAGGGTCCTCCATCCGCTATGCAAAGGATAGGTCTACACGTTGCTCAGAAGGAGAACTAGCCATTGTTATATGTGTGCCCTTGTCACAGTCTGGATACACCTTGAATGTTGGCCTTATCCTGTAGCAAAAGAGAGACTCCATGCATCCCTAACCAAGGAGATATAATATGCAGCAAGAAGAGAATTCCTATAAGCTGAAAAGAGGAAGTCTTCAATAGTTCTAGATGCAGTCAAAAGGAAGTGTATTCAAACATGCCCTAGCCATAGTCATACCACAGCCAAATGATGCCTAAATTGTCTGTTGTTTTGGACAGGGACTATGTGCAGCGTCAAGCATATGACGTGAAGTAGAGTGCTGAAAGATGTGTGTTCAGCAAGGCGTGATTGGACAACATATGATTAGGGTTGTGTTGGCATAAATGCAAGTGCACAAAATTGTTGTATGTTGCAGACTTTGATTCAGATGGATGGAGAAAGGGGTAAAGGCAATAAACAATGAATGTAATCACTGCATTGAAGACCTATTGAAGGGATCTACAACTATTGCCTAGCTGCTCTGCTAGGTTGCAAGCCATAGCAAGCAGCTAAGGCTGGTAAGTGTAAATGGTTGCAGCATATTGGATGCGGTATGTACAGTAGCATGTATGGGTACAGCAGTGAGTGGTGCAGCATAGTGCACAGTGATGGGTACAACAGTGAATGGTGCAACATAGTGCACAGTGATGGGTACAGTGCAGCATAGTGCACAGTGATGGGTACAACCATGATTGGGTGCAGCGCAATGATAAGAGCAGCTTAGTGAATAGGTGCAGCACAGTGACGAGTGCAACATGATGATGAGGTGCAGCATGGTGATGGAGTCACATTGGAGGATCAATTGAAACACTATGCCTTCACCTAAGTCCAGATCAGCTACCTCATGTGACATCTTCTTAGAGAAGATCTATGCTCTTATTTTGATAAGTCAAAATGTTGACTTCTGATGTATATGTACTATCTCTCTCTTTGCTGAACTATTGAAGAACATATAAGAAGAATTGATCAAGGGTTTCCCCACATTGGGGTTTGTCCCTGGTTGGAGCCACATCTTGTCTCCTCTTGTCTTGGCTTGTTTTCTAATGTTTATGTTTATGTTCTATCTGCAATTTACTATGATGCTGATGTGATTGCTAATCTGGAATAGATATTGAGCTAAATGGAAAAATTGAAGTAAATTTTCTCTAAGCATAACATACCTAAAATTAACATGTTATCAGAGGTGAGGGAAGACAAAGCCCAAGCAAGAGTGAAAGACAGTTGGAAAGGACAAAAGGCTCAATGGGTTCCTCATCCCTCTTCAAATTCACCAAGGGTGAAGTCGAAGCAGAGAATATTATCCGAGTTGCACAGCGGAAGCATCTGATGGCCTACCTAAAGATCACTTCAATGGGAAGTCCGGATCTAACGGTGGAAGGAAAGGCAGATGTCTTGCTTGCAATAAGTTTGGCCATTATGCAAAGGAGTGTCCGAATAGAAGGGACACATCACTTGACGATGACAACAATCATTTCAAGGGCATCTTCAAGGAATGACAGGTACAATGGCAAAGGAAAAAGGAATGCAGGTCATCGAGGAAATGGCCGACTCTTCAAGAAAGCAAGGAACTCCAAGTATGAAAAATCAAATGTTATTTAAAGAAGTATTATCTTATATTGGCCCTCTCCACTACTTATCTTCCATACTCTTTGGGAATCTGGCTTATTGATTGTAGTGCTTCAAAGCACTTCATCGGATAGAAGGAAGATCTCTCTAATTTGGTAGAGATGGAAACAATCATGGGGATTATACTTGGAGTCAATGCCACCTATCCTGGAAAGGGTGTAGGTAATGTTACCCCTCAATCGAATGAGGGTAACACGATTCATTTAGAAGAAGTTCTTTATGTACCTGATCTCAAGAAGAACCTGGTGTCCATTTCAGCAATGGAAGTTAAATGTTTCAAGGTGGCATTCATCGATGGAAAGGAAGTTCATTAGGGACCATGTTGTGTGACACATCTCTTCAATGGCATCGGAGGGCTGCTCATCTTCATTATAAGACCTTACCCGATGTGAGTCAGATGGTGACAAGGATGCCTGAATTCAAGAAGAGCGTGAAGGTACATGTCCAAGATGTACCAAAGGAAAACTTACAAGGGGACCATTCCCCTCATGTAGCAAGACCTCAGATATGGAACAACCTGAGGGGTTTGACATTCATGATTGGGAATCTCAAGTATGTAGGTGGAAGAAAGCTCTCTATGTTTTAGAGCAAACACCCCGAGCTTGATATGAGAGGATTGATAGCTATCTGATGAAGCTAAGATTCACTAGGAGTGAAGCCAATCCAAACCATTGCTTGAAGGTTGTAGATGATAGACCTCTCATACTAGCACCTTATGAGGACGACAGGTGCATACCCTCTAATTTGCAAAAGTAAGAGGGAGTTGGGTTCCGGATTTGGAATGGTGAACTACAAGCCCGTGACTACCTCGATGAAGCCTAACTTTAAGAAGTTATGCGGTAGTGATGTCGAACTTGATTTGGGAAATGCCTGTGAGTTCCATAAACTCATACTAGCATTGATGTTCTTGGTGAAGGGATCTGCAACTATAGCCTAGCTGCGTTGCTAGGCTGCAAGCCATAGCAAGCAACTAAGGCTGGTGAGTGTAAATGGTTGCAGCATATTGGATGCGGTATCTACAGTAGCATGTATGGGTACAACAGTGAGTGGTGTAGCATAGTGCACAGTGATGGGTACAGCAGTGAGAGGTGCAGCATAGTGCACAGTGATGGGTACAACAATGAGTGGTGCAGCATAGTGCATAGTGATGGGTACTACCATGAGTGGGTGCAGCTCAGTGATAAGAGCAGCGCAGTGAATGGGTGCAGCACAGTGACTGGTGCAGCATGATGATGAGGTGCAGCACAGTGAGGTGCAACATGGTGATGGAGTCACCTTGGAGGATCATTTGAAGTTGTATGCCTTCACCTGAGTCCAAATCAACTACCTCATGTGACATCTTCTTAGAGAAGATATTCGCTCTTATTTTCATAAGTCAAAATGCTGACTTCTGATGTATATGTACTATCTCACTCTTTGTTGAACTATGGAAGAACGTATAAGAAGAATTGATCAAGGGTTTCCCCACATTGGGGTTCATCCCTGGTTGGCGCCACATCTTGTGTCCTCTTGTCTTTGCTTGTTTTCTGATGTTTATGTTTATGTTCTATCTGCAATTTACTATGATGATGATGTGATTGCTAATCTGGAATAGATATTGAGCTAAATGGAAAAATTGAAGTAAATTTGCTCTAAGCATAGAACATACCTAAAATTAACATTGATGCTCGAATAATTAATCATTGATGTATAATGGAATCATGGATGCCATATCTATCTTGATTTATGTAAAAATATGCATGTTTTTAAGTCTTCTACAGCGAATTTGGTATTTGGGATGTTTTTTTTAACATAAATGCAAAACAATATATATATATATGCTAGACGCTTCGCTTCCTATATTTTTGGGAAATGACGCTTCTGCGTACCCGCTTCCAAAAAACATCCCCGCTTCGTGCAACATTGCTCTCGGCACATGATAGATCTAGAGTTAACATGGATCTAAGCTAGTTCTTAATTTGTTTGTGCATGCACCACATGTCAACTCCATGTTCAACACAAAAAGAATTACACATCCCTCATGCTAGGATGTAGAAAGCACCTACCATTTTTTACTTTTAGTTACTTTATATCTACATACACACACAGTTGGAAACACTGAGAAGGGGGTGAATCTGTATTTGTTTCAATTGTTATTTCTGCCAGTTAAAAATTTTATCACAAATTGAACCAGAACATAAGAAATTTAAAAAAAATGATTTTATTAATCAAAAAGACGAGGACTCCAATCCTCTTGTAAATCAGGCTCCAACCTGTACAACAATATTTTAAATTCTTAGGGCTCCAACCTTGAATAGACCCAAGCTCCTACTAAGTCAAAATTAGGACTCCAATCCTCCCAACAACTTTCAAGCTCCAACTTGGTCAACAAACATCCCACCAATCCCACCAAGCTCCAACTTGGTTACACCAAACAAAATTTACAAAAGACTGTTGAAATTTGGTACCGGAGGACAGGTGGTTCCCTTAGGCTTTGATCTTTGGCCTAGGAAAAAGTGTCCAAAAGATTTTAATTTTTCTCCTAAAGCGACTTTATAATTTTTATAAAGTTAAAATCTAATTTAAAAGGACTTTAAGTGATAAAGTTACTAAGTCTAATTTTAAAGTGAATTTTATAAAGTCAATGAAAAATTAGAAAGGAAAAGTGACTTTGGAAATAAATGACTAAGCGGGTCTTTATTAAAGTGGGTGAATTAAAAAATAGAAAGTGAGATTTAAATGAGCATTTAATCTCAGCCAATGATCTAAATCTATTTCAGCCATTGGATTTATGGATCACCCAAAAGTCACTTGGATCACCCAAAAGTCACTTGGAGTTATATTAAAGGAGAAAAATGAGGAAAAGATCATTAATTCTTTCATGAGCAGATTGGGAGAAGGAGAGCAAGAGAGCAAGGGAGGTTTCTGGACAAGAAGGAGAAAGAGGCAGCAGCTTGGCACACATACCAGGCAGCTCATCAGCAAAATCAGAACAGCAGAAAGACAAGCAGAACAGCAGCAAGAACAAGTAGAAAAAGAAACTGAGAAGTTTCCAGGTGGTCTGTTGGGCTGAAAACGGATAAGTTTGCTTGCTGAAAAAAAATTATTTTGCTGTAATTTTTGCTGAAATTTTCTTGCTGTAAAAAGACATTTTTCAGAAATAGAAGAGCTCTCAAACTGGTTTTCCCCAAGAGTTGTAGGGGGTTTTTCCAGGGTCACGTTGATCAAAAATATCAGTGTTTTAATGTGTTTTTATGGCTGTTTATTATTGCTGATTTTTATTTCTGCAATTTCCAGCATTCTGTAAATTTTCCAGAATTTGTGTTTTCAGCAAATTTATTTTTCCAGCTTGTTGAATGTATGGTTATGGGAAAGGGCATTTAACTACATGGGAGAAATAAGGAGAAACTGAAAACCGGGGTGGGAAAACAGAAATTTTTACATGGTATCAGAGCTTGAGTGCTGAAGGGCAGTTTGGGACAGCAAAAGAGAAAAATTACAGCTGCTGATTTTTCACTCAGAAAATTCCAGCAAGCTGATTTTTCATAAACAACAGGTTTTATCTTTACTACAACAGTGCTATTTTTCAGTTTTAGGACAGCAGGATGTCATTGGGATTGAGGGTGGAGGATAGGTTGGATGGCATACAAATTACAGCGTTTGGAAGGAGAGAATGCAGAGTATCTTTGAGGAGGCAGAAGTCTGGGATATCATGGTGCATACCACTCAGACCCCTGTCGTTGTGCCTACTGATGCTACTTAGTTGGCTGCTTATAATAAAAAGAACAACAAGGGTAAGAGGTTGATTCTAGACGGAATCAAAGACCATCGCATTCCTCATGTGAGAGGAAAGAGCAATGCCAATGAGATGTGGACAACATTGTCCAATCTCTACCAAAGTACCAATGAGAACTGGAAAATGGTTCTGAAGGAGAAACTGAAGAACATTAAGATGGGCAATGATAGTACAGCTGGATATCTCGCTAAGATTACTAATGTGAGAGATGAGTCGGCAGCGATTGGAGAGGCCATTCCACCCACTGAGTTGGTGCAGATTGCGTTAAATGGCCTCCCCCGTTCATGGATGAACTTTGTTGATGGGGTCTGTGCACGTGAGACCCTTCCCACATGGGAGAGGTTTTGGGATGATTGCATTCAGACAGAGATCAGGAAAGGTCAGCTTGGGGCAGCCAAGCCAGTTGAGCAGGATGAGGATGTAGCACTGATGGAAAGAGGCAAGAAAGGCAAAGGGAAGAAGCAGGCTTCCACAAGAAGTGGTGGGGGCAAAGGCAAAGGTAAAGGTAAACAGATAAACACACAGAAGGACTATTCCAAGGTGAATTGTTGGAATTGTCAAAAGATGGGACACTATGCAGTTGTCTGTCCGGAGAAGAAGAAGAAGAAGGGGAAGGACCAGAGTTTGGCAGCATCAGTAGAGATTGAGGACTTTGCAGGTCGTTTTGACCGGGAGTTTGCATTCACTATGTGTGAGTCCTCTAGTGCAGGATCACCTGCCATACAGGTTCAGAGGGAGCAGGCTTTTCCCTCGATTAGCGGAGCATCTACAGGTATCTGGTATGTAGACAGTGGGGCTTCACGTCATATGACAGGAGTCCGTGAGTACTTCTCGGAGCTTTCAGAGAGTGACACTGATGTAGAGGTAGTACTCGGTGATGACAGAGTTGTTAGAGCAGTCGGGGTGGGGACACTGACATTTCAGAGGGAGTCCAAACCTCCCTTGAAAGTGACAGAGGTTCTTTATGTGCCAGGGATGAGAAAGAACCTCATATCTGTCTCAGCTTTGGAGGACAGAGGATATGAGGTACTGTTCAGAGGAGGACAGGTGTTGATGTATCCCAGGGGCGCTCCAGCTGAGTCAGCTAGAGTGATAGGTGTACGCCATGCAAAGGTGTACAGGTTTGCATTCCAGCCCCTTTTGGCATTGAGTAGTAGTACCGACAGCAGAGCTAGCAGTTCTGAGCAGTGTGAGATTTGGCACCGGAGGATGGGACATATGTATCATAGAGCCTTGAGGACCTTGCGGGAGATCATTACAGGTATGCCAGATTTCAGTACTGATCACTTTGATACTTGTAGAGGATGTGCTATGGGCAAGTTTGCCAAATCCCCTTTTCCCAGCAGTGACAGCAGAGCGACTGGGATACTTGATTTGATACATTCTGATGTGAGCGGTCGGATGTCTCATGTTTCCTTGAGTGAATATGAGTATTATGTTTTATTCATTGATGATCACTCCAAGAGGACCTGGATTTATTTCTTGAAGACCAAGAGTGAGGTCTTCAAGCAGTTTCAGGAGTTCAGAGCTCTTGTGGAGACACAGACAGGTCGGAAGATCAAGTCCCTGAGGTCGGACAATGGAGGAGAGTACACCCTTGGAGAGTTTGTTGACTATTGTGCGGAGGCAGGCATTAGGAGGGAGTTCACTATTCCTTACAACCCCCAGCAGAACAGGGTTGCAGAGAGGAAGAACAGATCCATCATAAGGGCTGCCAAAGCCATGTTACATGATCAGGGGTTGCCATTGTTTTTGTGGGTAGAGGCCTGCAACACAGCTGTTTACTTGCAGAACAGGAGTCCACATTGTGCCTTGGGGCACATGACTCCGGAGGAGGCTTTCTCTGGGAAGAAGCCTGATATTGGTCATCTTCATATCTATGGATGCATTACATACTCCTATATACCCAAGGAGAAGAGGACCAAACTAGAGCCCACCGCAGAGAAGGGTATCTTTGTGGGCTACAGTGAGACCTTAAAGGCCTTTCGGATTTACATTCCTGCACAGAGGAGAGTTGTTGTCAGACGGGATGTGAAGTTCGAGGAGGACAGGGCCTTTAGGAGATCACGGGAGTTGGAGTATCTGGATAAGCCAGACCCTCAGCAGCAGTTGAGTCAGTCGCAGGGATCCAGTGGGCAGGGATCAGGAGGATCAGGAGGATCAGGAGGTACATCTATGAGGATGTCAGGTCCATCAATGAGCAGTGGCTCACCGAGCCAGAGGGGTGGTGCTCCGAGCAGGTCACAGAGTAGTTCACTAGGGAGTCCACTGATGGACAGTTCACATGGTACCTCAGCTTCTACAGGTTCAGGTGCAGGCAGGAGGACAGCAGACAGACAGTCAGGAGTTCA
>APFE031575158.1:13595-79431 GCA_000404065.3 Pinus taeda | reverse complement strand
TGTGATAATCAGAGTTGCATTAAACTCACGGAGAATCCAGTATTTCATGACAGGTCAAAGCATATCGGGATCAGATATCATTTCATCAGAGACTATGTTCAGAAGGGAGCTGTGAAGCTTGAGTATATTTCCACTGATGAGCAGGTAGCAGACATTCTTACCAAAGCCTTACCACGGGGCAAGCATGTTTAGAGACAAGATGGGTGTGGTGAGGAACACCTTCCTTGGTAAGAGGGAGTGTTGAAATTTGGTATCGGAGGACAGGTGGTTCCCTTAGGCCTTGATCTTTGGCCTAGGGAAAAGTGTCCAAAAGATTTTAATTTTTCTCCTAAAGTGACTTTATAATTTTTATAAAGTTAAAATCTAATTTAAAAGTGACTTTAAGTGATAAAGTTACTAAGTCTAATTTTAAAGTGACTTTTATAAAGCCAATGAAAAATTAGAAAGGAAAAGTGACTTTGGAAATAAATGACTAAGTGGGTCTTTATTAAAGTGGGTGAATTAAAAAATAGAAAGTGAGATTTAAATGTGCATTTAATCTCAGCCATTGATCTAAATCTATTTCAGCCATTGGATTTAGAGATCACCCAAAAGTCACTTGGATCACCCAAAAGTCACTTGGAGTTATATTAAAGGAGGAAAAGGAGGAAAAGATCATTCATTCTTTCATGAGCAGATTGGGAGAAGGAGAGCAAGAGAGCAAGGGAGATTTCTGGACAAGAAGGAGAAAGAGGCAGCAGTTTGGCACACATACCAGGCAGCTCTTCAGCAAAATCAGAACAGCAGAAAGACAAGCAGAACAGCAGCAAGAACAAGCAGAAAAAGCTGATTTTTTGCTGAAAACTGAGAAGTTTCCAAGTGGTCCGTTGGGCTGAAAACGGATAAGTTTGCTTGCTGAAAAAAATTATTTTGCTGTAATTTTTTGCTGAAATTTTCTTGCTGTAAAAAGACATTTTTCAGAAATAAAGAAGAGCTCTCAAACTGGTTTTCCCCAAGAGTTGTAGGGGGTTTTTCCAAGGTCACGTTGACCAAAAATATCAGTGTTTTAATGTGTTTTAATGGCTGTTTATTACTGCTGATTTTTATTTCTGCAATTTCCAGCATTCTGTAAATTTTTCCAGAATTTGTGTTTTCAGCAAAATTTATTTTTTCCAGCTTGTTGAATGTATGGTTATGGGAAAGGGCATTTAACTACATGGGAGAAATAAGGAGAAACTGAAAACCGGGGTGGGAAAACAGAAATTTTAACAAAGACTTAGTTTGAAATGTTTCAGGACTTCCTTCAATAAACAGTCTTCAAAATCTCCTCAAATGTTCTCCAAGAAATTCTTAAAAGTCTGCTCAATTGATGCCTCAAAACTTCAAGACTTCAAGACTTCAATCTGCTCCAAATGATGTTTCAAAAACCTTGACTTCCAAACTTCAAATCTGCATAAAACAAAACCCAATAGGTTGCTCTCAATTAGGTGCAAAGAACTGTTCATCTAATGTCACAGGTTTGAAGTTCAAATATTTGAAATCTGCTACAAGTCCGAGCTTCTTAAGGCTTCCAACAACTGCTACAAATCTGCATCAAATGCTATAAGCCCAAGTTCAAATGTTTGCCACAGATCCAAGTTTGTAATGCTACAGGTGCGAGTATAATGGTGGACAGATACGTAAATGTAGGTCCAAGCTTCAAAAGATGATCACAGGTCCGAATTATAAATGTTCCACAAGGTAGGTCCAACCCTCAACTAGCATCTGAACTTCTTGCAACAAGTCCAAACTCTAGTCTCCCACTGGTTCGAAGATTATGTTTGCTACAAGTCTGAGCTTTCTGAGATTCTGCCCGCAGATCGAACTTCAATTGTCCCAGGTCCGAAGTTTGTTTTATTGTCCACAGATCCAAGGCTACTGCCGTCCACAGGTCCGAGGCTACTGCCATCCACAGGTCCGAGGCTACTTCTATCCAAGGCTACTGCTGTCCACAAATCCGAGGCTACTGCCATCCACAGGTCCGAGGCTACTGTCATCCACAGGTCAGAGGCCACAAGGTATTTACAGGTCCAATACTCTTGTTTTATTTGAATCCGAGGTCTTCACAAAACAAATGAGGTAGATTAAAACCCAATCACAGAAAATGCCAAAAAAAAAAAACTCTTCAACTCTTGTTCTTCCTAGCCTCGCTTAGTTCATGAGTTGTGAACTTGCTTTGCTCCCAATCTGCTCGTCTATATGTTCTGAACCGAGTTGGATAATTGATTGGATGATCTAGTTGCCAATACATAGTAGTTTTGTCATGTTGTGAAGGGGCGTGTTCAGCCGACTTGAGTCAGCGAGCAATTTTATTTTCATATTTTATCTTCAAAAATCAAAATTCTCCACAATGACAGGGAGTTAGAGGGCGGGTGAATGCTTGTTGGAAGGAGCTTAAAGGCCTCTACAAGTTGGTGCAAAAAAGAAATCCAGATATTGTCACTATTGTCAATGGTAGCCATGTTTGTTATTAGGATTTTCATTTCATTTAAGCAGATGGGTTTTGATCAAAATGCTAGTGCTTCATACATGATTTTCATCCATATGGCCATGCGTCAACAAAGTTGGTCACCATATTGACATCCATGACTACCTTATCCAACACAAACATTAAGTTGATTTAAAATTATTTTATTTAAGGTGCACATTGAAATATTTTTTTACTAATTTTTAATGCCATGTGTCAGCTCCAAGTTAGGTATGAAAGAAACTACACATCTCCCTCATTCTGAGATCTAGAAAGCACCTACCATTTTTTTACTTTCAATTACTTTATACCTACACACACATGAAGTTTATTTAAAATTATTTTACTTACAATGGACATTGAAATATTCTTTATTATTTAGTATTTGTTATAAAATCAAGTGTGTTAACTATGAAAGGAATTACACATCTCCCTCTTACTGGGATGTAGAAAGCACATATCCATGAATAAGAATTTGTTTGGTTTAAATTACTTCATACATACATACATGTATATAAAGTCAATATAAAATTCTTTTAGTTAAGGTGGACATTGAAATATTTCGTTTATGGTTGATACTAAAAATATTTCTTTTGTTATTAATTTTCTTTTGAATGCCACATGTAAATTCCATGTGGAGCACAGAAGGAATTACATATCTCCCTCATACTAGGCTATAGAAGGCACCTTTCGACACAACTACAGATGCAACAATTCAAAATGTGGTTATTTTATGTTAGAAAAACATGTTTAACTTCACTAAAACATAGAAATTTTATGGCATACATAGTTCGCATATTTATTAAGAAACCAAAAACAAATGAAAAAATTTGTTCAATCCCAAAATACAATAATATATTGTCATGTCACATGAAAATGAAGGATGAATAACCTCATGATAAAAGTTGTTTCATGTTTTCTAATTATTCAACTTGAAGACTGTCAATGTAACTCATTTATCTTGTCTGGCATCCTGATGTTGGTCTTTGTATTTATTTGATCTAAACAGCAATCTCGAAATTTTATATGGACTGAAAAACATTAATGGCACGTTCATTGCAGAATTAAGTTTCCCAGTATCATATCAATCCCCTCTATTGTTTCAATTTTTTCAAATCTCTGCAGTTCTTCTTGCTCAACATCAGTCACTAACTGCTTCTTTTGGTTTCAAATCTAATTGAAATTAACCTATCTTGTTTTTTATTGTTTATCACATTTGCATCTAGCTACCTGTAAATCCATTCCACTAAACATCTTATTAACTTTAAAATTTGGCTGACCCCACATTCTGAAACGTCTATTGTAAATTCTTACTCAAGAGTTGTTAGTCCTTATATTAACCGAAGACCAGATGCATTTTGGCAATTTCAGTAAGTACTCCATAATGTTGTTTGAAGGAAATCAATCAAAACAACACAAAGCAAATAAGCACCAATTCACAAGTCACTAGGTATTGACTCAATCAACTTTAATTTGCTCATAATGCCAAAGCATTTATGGACTACAAAATGTAGGACAGACATTAGGTCATTAAAAGAATTTCAGATCTCACCTTCAGGGCACAGCGATCTTCACTATATAGTAGGCCATTTAGTCTAACCTGAATTGGCTCCACCAAAATACAACCTGGTTAAATACACTAAGCTAGCAGCAACACAAAGTAAACATCTTTTAAAGTCCATGATTTTTCAATAGTGGCATCACAGATGCCATCAATTCATCCTTGTCAGCCTCTGTAAAGGTCCAACTATACTAGAGATATCCTCCTTGTATTTAACCTAATCAAACTCAATGTTCTGCAATTGAAGGGACTATAATTACAAAAAACAGATTTCAGTGACAGTGCTTTAGATAAGCCAACTGAGACTGTTGCAGAAATTCACTTAACATGAATGTTAGCAGCAGGAAGCCCTAGTTTTTCGACACTTACAACAGAGATCATATCTGGATGTTGGCATTGCAATTCTCTCAGAACACGCTCCAATACCTTCAGCCATAGAAAATAAAAATCAGCTTCTAATTACTGCATATAACAACATATAACAAACCTTTTAATAAGTTAAAAAGATATACAGCATTTACCATGGACTTGCCGCATCCTCTTGGACCAAGAAGCAAGACTGAATTATTGCAAGTATTGGTTACTGTGTTTGAAAGCAGATACTGCAATTTACTGAAGGTCAAGGAAAATGCAAATTAAATAGCGAGATTCAAATGCCACATTGGTCCCATGTAAAGTACAAAACTAATTGCCATTATTTAACGAAAGAAGAAAATATATTAATGCCTATGGGTAACCAAAAGTAGTCAATAGGAGTGGGCAAATAATAATCAGTGGAACAGGCAGAGTGATTGTGACTAAATGGACAAGCAAATATATTAGCCCCCACAGATAAATAAAAGTTATAAGACAGGGACATCAACAGATAACATAAAGCACTCAAAGAAACTAATAGTACATGGAAACATAATACAAGAACAGAAACAGCATAATGCATATTGCTAAAAATGTCAATACCATAATTACCTGTAATTTTCTGCAGCATCAGGTAGTAGGAGCTGCAGTGAAGAGTTATCACAGAGCCTACGTCGGAGAAGTGTCACAGCATCTTCAATTGCTATTCTATCAAAAGGTACCTTCACGTGCTCCATTTGAAGTCTTACAGTCATTTGCAGCCCCCGGTAGTGTCTTTGGTTATACCAAGCTGAGCACCAACGAAGAAACCATCAATTTTATGTCAGCTGACAATAAAAAGAAGAGGAAGCATTCAAAATGGATATCCAGTCTGAAAATCTGATACATGAAGTTATGACATTCTACTTATTATTTCTGAATTCAGACTTTATTATACAAAAAATAATTGTACAAAAGTTCATTTCACATCAAGAAGTAAAAATAAAAAGCTGGCAATATGGTCAGAGATTTAAACTCGTTCACAGCATTGAACACAATCATTCAAACTATTAGTTCTGTCTATTTTATTAGATGGCACAAATCATCGAGTCGCTTAAATAAATATCCAGCACTTGTTTTATTAGACCGAAATTTTAATGCTTTAAAACTTACATACAGCAGCACTGAAAATAAAACTCACTTATAACAACATAAACCAGGAAAACTTAAAGGACATCTTAGTGACAAAGCAGCACCAAAATATGTTCGCCTAGAAATACAAACAGACTGACTAGATACAAATAAAATGTGGACCAGCCACAGGGAAGATTTCAAATTTTCAGTAATAGTGAGATGAATAAGTATTTAGCACTTACTTTATTCGGTTGAAACTGCGATGCATGAAACTTATTGATACAGTGACACTGATAGTGACAGTCAATTGAAAAAAACGGAAGAAAAAGCTCATGAGCAACACTGTAAAAATAAACTATTCCCAACCAACACGGAACGTTCCAAATCCAGTGTTATCAAAGCAAGCAAACTATATAATAGAGAGAACCACATTTTTTTAAACAATATATGACAATTTAAGTTTGAAGTTGGCAATTAAAACTCGTTAGTAATGAATTATGAATATGATGCTTCATGAAAGTTGAAAGTTGTTTCATTTCATTTTATAACATTTCATTTCATGTTAGATATTATTTGTTGTAATGGTTACACTTAGCTTACAAGTACAACTTTAGTGATCACTGATGATAAATGTTATATATTGAATTTTGAAAGCTTGAAACTTTAAGATTGATGAATCATGAGACTCAATATGTTGTATGTTACTATGTTACTAACTTGTGGACGTGGTTGATGAAGATTATAACTTCTAGACGATTGTTGTTATATGGTTCAATCTATGTTTTTTATATCTAATTCATCATTCTACATGTTTTTATTGACATATATGTATCAAAATACAAAAATATAAAAAATATATATGTTATATAAAAACGCTCCGGGATTCGCTCCCAAACCGGGAGCTTTTGAAAATGTCGCTCCCGCACCCATTTTCGCTCCTGCACCCCACTTTCGCTCCCGCTCCCAAGTAACATTGGGCCAAAGTCTAAGGTTATGGGGGCAAATAATTTAAGTGACCAAGAGTTAATCTGAGCCATTGATCTCAAGAGTTGAGATGAGGGATGATGTCATCCCTGCATCCCTTTGGAGTGATAGAGTTTGGATTAGGAGCTCTAGGGAGTTTGATATAAGTGATGTACACGAGGTGAAGGCACAGCATCGAGAGAGAAAACGAATAAGGGCTTGAGAGAGCAGTTCGATTTGCTGAAGGAGTGTGACTTGTTGGTGGAAGACAAATGGATTTGCAAAGAAAAGCATCAGCAGCCAAGCCAAGTGAAAAAATTCCGAACAATTCAGCACAGAGGCAAGGCCACATGAGCAGAGATACAAGCAGGCGAGGTGGGTGACACAGGCCATAAGTAGGGTGACACACACACTACGTAGTGCAAGATTTTCCCTGGGTTTGGTGAGGTCGTACAGCTTGGTATTTGCTGTGGGAATTTCTCCCTCTGGAGCATTATAATTCCTGCAAGAAAAATCCATACATTCCTCAGCCAATGAGAACAAACCCATCGCTGGTTTTCCCCTTTGGGTTAGAAAATCAGAAAGGCAGAAAGATTCTCTTATGTTGATAATTACTTGTGATCTTCTTGTATTCTTATTAATTTTATTAATATTCTTCTTTTATCTTCTTTTCATCAAGCAATCAACAAATCAAAACATGAAGATCAACGACACTAGATGTAGGCACTCAGTGAGGGCTAAAACCCCTTTCTAGGGGAAAACCCAGTCAAACTCTTCCACTAATCAAATTGAGATAGACCAAGACCTCCTCCTCCAAATCAATCTTCCAATATGATTCAACAAACTTCAGTAGACTCTTCTAGTGTAGCAGCGACAACCCAGCACAATCCAGAATTTCAGCCCAACTACTCCAGAATTCTGGCCCAGCTACAGTAATGCAATTTCGGCCCTTCCATCAACCCAGCGACTTCGCACATGTGAGACAGAGAGAGAAAATTAGACTTCTTACACTTGACAAAAACTCCCTTATCCTTCACTAGGATTTCCTTCCTCTTCCTTGAATTTCGCACCATTTTCTGCCTCCAACAACTGCAAATCAAGCTTGTTGATGATGTCTACCAAACGAGTCGAGTTGTTGCCCTTTAATAGTGGTTTATGCCTCTCTAATTAGGCCGACTTGTCAAGGTTGAGGCCAACTTGGTGGAGGAGGCCTAAATGACCTATTTTACATAAAAATAAATTTATTTCTTGATAGATGAAGCCCAAGACGGGTCTTTCACATGATGACAAGGACTAGGATTCCTAACATAAACCCTAAAAGCCTACAATGGAGGCTTTGACCTAAAAACCATTGACCCAAGCATGAAACTCATGCTTTAATAAGTCAATTTCTTTTATAACAATTTTTTTCTTTCTTTTGACAAATACAATTATGAAGACCGACACTAGTTACATTTTTCAACACCTTGTGGGTGTGAAATTTCCACGAATGCAATAAACTAGAACTTAATCTTCTATCTAATGTAGATTATTTGTCTTCTGAATTATTATTCGACAAATAACAATTAAATCACTCTCGCATTCTTCACAATTAAAAACGTTGAGGAATATAAAACTGGAACTGAGAAAATATGCACACACACATGAAATTATAATGTTGTTGTTTTTGGACAAATGGCCCTAGAGAAATCCCGAAGGGGAAACCAGTGCAGTAGATGAGGGTTTTATTATTATCTTTAGCAATTCAAGAGTACAACGATCTGCTTGCCTTTCTGGCAAAGCTCTAGCAATATCTACTGAAATGTGTATGAATGTTAATAGAAAATTCGCAAAACCCTGGAATCACCTTCCTACAAGTCATCCTACCTCCCCCTGCCTCTGAAACCCACTCGCTCTGCCTCCGAGACACTAATCTAGCAACTGGCAACTAAAATGCAGCTCCTCTAGCAACTCGCACTATGTTAAAATTGGCAACTAGGGCCAAACTCCATGTGGGTCATCTTATTAATGGCAGCTGATATTTTTCTTGGATCCCTCTCATCGAGAAATGTAGGATTGATCTAAGATCATCCGATTCCGATAAGTATTCATGGAGATGTGAACTTATTTGTGTTATGGGACAATTCGTCAAGGTCGGCTAGCAACCAAATAAACCCCACTTGTGCTCGACATTTTAGTATAAATAGAGGTGGCCTTCAAGTCATTTCTACACACTCACTTGGGACCTCTTCCTCTCTACTTGTCTTTGGGTTTTAGTAGAAGGAGAGATCCTAAGGGATAATGCTGCCCTAATGGAGAAAGGCTCTATGTTGCCCTAATGATGAAGCCCTAACGTAGTTAATCAAAGAAGGTTCTACGTAGTCCTAGGAGGAGACACCTCTACGCAGTCAAGAAGGGTTCTACGTTGTCTTAATGGAGATGAGTTGCCCTAGCCACAGTCAAATCTAGGAGTTGAAATCAGCTGTCAAGGAAGGGCTAATGCTGCCCTATACATAAACTTAAAAGGAGGTAGATATTGCCTTATCTTAGCTGCAGGTAAGGGAGAGGCTTAGCCGCAGGCAAGGGAGAGATTTGGACGGAATCAAAGGAGAGCTCTAGCATCGTTAAGGAGGAGATAATCTACAGTCCAATAAAAGTGCCCTAACCGCAGTTTAAGGAGGCCTAATGAGTAGCAAGTAAAGGCCCTAATCCGCAGTCCAATCAAGGATACCTAGCCCCTGTTTTATCTACAATACGCAGCCCTTATCAACACCACAAGGAGGCCTATCCCTATGTATGTTGTAGGTGGCAGCATGGAAATCAAAGTGTTGTAGGTGCCTATGTGTGTTGTAGGTGACATCATGGAAATCTAAGTGTTGTAGGTGACAACATGTTAAATAAAACAATTACAAGGCATGAGTTAAGGACTGGGAATTCACTGTCATAAAGAAGAAGCAGTGAAGTCTGCTCTCTAGGTTGTATGTTATCTAGTGAACACATGACAACGACATCTTCAGTCTGATGTATGGCATGTCAGATATATACATGCTGTAGTAAATGGAGGACAGTCTTGTGGAAGGCAGATACAACCTTCCCTTAGAGGATAATTGCAGACAAATCAAGGCAGACATTGTGACTGTTAGTTGACTGCACTTTGGAGGAGTCTAGCTGCTCTGCTAGGTTGTAAGCCATAGCAAGCAGCTAAGACTGGTGAGTATAAATGATTGCAGCATATTGGATGCAGCATGATGAGTGCAGCATTGGGTGCAGGTCAGTGATGAGAGCAGCTCAGTGATTGGGAGCAGCGCAGTGACAGGTGCAGCAATATGAAGTGTACAGCATGGTCATTAGGTCCAACACTGTGATAATGGGTGCAGCATGGTGCAGCACAATGAAGTGCAACATGACGACGAGATGCAGCATGATGATAGGTGAAGGAGTCACCTTGGAGAATCAGTTGAAGCAGCTTGTCTTCAACTAATCTAATGTATCATCTTCTTAGAGATGATCTATGCTCTTATCTAGATAAGTCAAAGTGTTGACTTATGTTGTAAATGTACTATCTCTCTCTCTCTGTTGAACTATTGAAGAACATATAAGAAGAATTGATCAAGGGTTTCCCCACATTGGGGTTTGTCCCTGGCTAGCGCCACATCTTGTGTCCTCTTGTCTTCTGCGATTTATGTTTTATGTTCTATCTGCAGTTTACTTTAATGCTGATGTGATCGCTAATCTAGAAAAAATATTGAGCTAACTGTGAAAATCGAATTAAATTGCTCTAAGCATAGAACATAACTAAAATTAACATGGTATCAGAGTTGAGGTGAAGACAATGCCCAAGCAAGAGTGAAAGAGAAATCACCAAAGACAGTTGCGAAAGGACAAAAGGATCAATGGATTCCTCATCCCTCTTCAAATTCACCAAGGGTGAAATCGAAGCAGAGAAAATTATCAAAATGGCGCAACAAAAGCTTATGATGGCCTACCTAAAGATCACTTCATTGGGAAGTCCAGGTCTAAGGGTGGAAGGAAAGGCAGATGACTTGTTCGGCCATTATGCGAAGGAGTGTCCGAATGGCAAGGATACATCACTTGATGATGATAACAATCATTCCAAGGACATCTTCAATGATCAGAGGAATGACAGGGAATACAGGTCATCAAGGAAATGGTCGACTCTTCAGAGAAAGCAAGGAACCCCAAGTATGAAGAATCAAATGTTGTTTCTGATAAGATAAATAAGTGTTATCTTGTATTGGCCCTCTCCTTCAAATTCTTTGGGAATCAGGCTTATTGATTGTAGTGCTTCAAGGCACCTCATCGGATAGAAGGGTGCTCTCTCAAATTTGGTAGAGATGGAAACAATCATGGGATTATACTTGGAGTCGATACCACCTATTCCGAAAAGGGTGTAGGGAATGTTACCCCTCAATTGAATGAGGGTAACTCGATTCATTTACAAGAATCTCTTTTATGTACCTAATCGCAAGAAGAACCTAGTGTCCATTTCGGCAATGGAAATCAAAGGTTTCGGGGTGGCATTCATCGATGGAAAGGTATGTGTTTGAAAATAGAATTTTCAAAAGATGCTTTTACTCATGGGTTCAGTGTTGGAAATTTGTATCAAGTTGCAGGAAGCCCATTGGGGACCATGTCAGTTGACACATAGCACCGGAGGTCTATGAGTCAGATGATGACAGTGATGCCTGAATTCAAAAGGAGCATGAAGGTACATGTCTAAGATGTACCGAAGGGAAAATCTTACAAGGGGACCATTCCCCTCATGTAGCAGGTCCACAGGTTTGGAAGAACCCGAGGGGTTTGAGATTCAAGATCAGGAATCTCATGTGTGTGGGAGGAAGAAAGCGCTTTATGGCTTGAAGCAAAACACCTCGGGTTTGATATGAGAGGATTGATAGCTGACAGATGAAGCTAAAATTCACTAAGAGTGAAGCCTATCCAAACCATTGTTTAAAGGTTGTGGATGATAGACCTCTCATACCGGCACCTTCTGAGGACGACCTATTTCTGATAGATGCAGACCCTCTCACTTGCAGAATAAAGAGGGAGTTGGATTCCAGATGTGGAATGGTAAACTGCAAGCCAGTGACTACCTCGAGTATCTTAACTTTCAGAAGTTATACGGTGGTGATGACGGACTAGATTTGGGAAATACCTCTGAGTTTCATAAACTCATTTGCATTGATGTTCTTGGTATATGTTTTGTAGTTAGCATGGTGAGCTCATATTTGGTTAAGCCTCACCAAATTGGTGCCAAGAATCTTCTAAGATATCTTCGAGGCACTCTCATTGATTAAAATACACTGCCAGAAATATGAAATTGCATGATTATTTGAATGTTGACTGCAGGGAGTGTGGAGGATCACTAGAGCACTTCCCAGTGCTGGTTCTCTTTGGGTTTTGCTTCGATATCATGGATGAGCAAGAAGGAGAAGTCGGTTGCTATAAGCATCGCCGAGACTGAATACATAGCTACGAGTATGATCTCGTATGAAACTGCCTGGTTGTGGAAGCTCTTCAGTGAGCTGTTTGTACACATGATGAATACCACCATGATCGTCTGTGACAACCAAAGGGGGGGGGAGATTCGATTGTTGAGGAATCCCGTATTTGATGATTGCTCCAGCAGGTAGACATCAGATACTACCTTATATGGGATATGATACGTCGATGAGCAAGGAGGCTCCATCATAGCCCCGGGGAAAAGTCAAATCTGTGACTTTCCTGAACGACTTGGAGTCGTTGAGAGACCTTCTTATAAGGGTCATGCATGTTGCATGCATTGAGCTCTGGGAGCTCTGGGGAGCTTGGGGTACTTATTGGAGCAACACACGACCATAGGGCGACTCACCTCCCCTAATGGTGTGCTGTGTACAAGGTGAATGGATCAGCCTTCCCCTGTGATACCCCGAAGTGACTTAGGGACAGGATGATTAGTTCTCCTGTCGAGGCATCCTACCCATGCAATCTAGGACTCATGGGAAGTAGCTCTCATTTGATCAATAAGCAGGGAAATGGGGTTAGGGACCGTAGTAGTACTATCGATGGACATATCGTTGTATCTACCGTACTCCCTATGCAAGGATGACCTCCATAGATCTGGGATCAATGAAATTGATCTGGGATCAGAATGAGTGGTTTGAGACACTCTCTTGTGATATTGATCTGGGATCAATGAAACTGACTTCGGTTAGTAAGAGTGGTATGACACACTCTCTTCATATGGAACTGACTTCGGGTCAGTAAAGAATGGTATGAGACATTTTCAATCAATTCTTCTTCTTCATGGTTTAGCAGAGCAATGCAAGGCACTGATGCCAGAGATAGTACAGTCGGACATATGGATCAGCGGATGGACTTCTCCCTAGTTGAGAGGGAGTGTTAAAATTGGCAACTAGGGCCAAACTCCATGTGAGTCATCTTATTAATGGCAGCTGATACTTTTCTTGGATCCCTCTCATTAAGAGGTGTAGGATTGATCTAAAGATCATCCGATTCCAATAAGTATTCATGGAGATATGAACTTATTTGTCTTATGGGACAATTCGTCAAGGTCAGCCAACAACCAAATAAACCCCACTTGTGCTCAACGTTTTAGTATAAATAGAGGTGGCCTTCAAGTCATTTCTACACACTCACTTGAGATCTCTTCCTCTCTACTTGTCTTTGGGTTTTAGTAGGAGGAGAGATCCTAAGGGATAACGCTGCCCTAATGGAGAAAGGCTCTACGCTGCCCTAATGAAGAAGCCCTAACATCGTTAATCAAAGAAGGCTCTACGCAATCCTAGGAGGAGACACCTCTACGTAGTCAAGAAGGGTTCTACGTTGTCTTAATGGAGATGAGATGCCCTAGCCACAGTCAAATCTAAGAGCTGAAATCAGTTGTCAAGGAAGGGCTAATGCTACCCTATACACAGTCCTAAAAGGAGGTAGATCTTGCCTTATCTTAGCCGCAGGTAAGGGAGAGTCTTAGCAGCAGGCAAGGGAGAGATTTGGCCGCAATCAAAGGAGAGCTCTAGCAGCGTTAAGGAGGAAATAATCCGCAATCTAATAAAGGTGTCCTAGCCACAGTCTAAGAAGGCCTAACGATCAGCAAGTAAAGGCCCTAATCCGCAGTCCAATCAAGGATACCTAGCCGTTGTTTTATCTACAATACCCAGCCCTTATCAACAGCACAAGGAGGCCTATCCCTATGTATGTTGTAGGTAACAGCATGGAAATCTAAGTGTTGTAGGTGCCTATGTGTGTTGTAGGTGACAGCATGGAAATCTAAGCGTTGTAGGTGCCTATGTGTGCTGTAGGTGACAGCATGGAAATCTAGGTGTTGTGGGTGACAACATGTTAAATAAGACAGTTACAAGGCATGAGTTAAGGACTGGGAATTCACTGTCATAAAGAAGAAGCAGTGAAGTCTGCTCTCTAGGTTGTATGTTATCTAGTGAACACATGACAACGACATCTTGAGTCTGATGTATGGCATGTCAGATATATACATGCTGTAGTAAATGGAGGACAGTCTTGTGGAAGGCAGATACAGCCTTCCCTTAGAGGACAATTGCAGACAAATCAAGGCAGACATTGTGACTGTTAGTTGACTACATTTTGGAGGAGTCTAGCTGCTCTGCTAGGTTGTAAGCCATAGCAAGCAGCTAAGTAAATAGTTACAGCATATTGGATGTAGCATGATGAGCGCAATATTGGGTGCAGATCAGTGATGAGAGCAGCTCAGTGATTGGGAGCAGCACAGTGACAGGTGCAGCAGTATGAAGCGTACAGCATGGTCATTAGGTCCAGCACTATGATGATGGTTGCAGCATGGTGCAACACGGTGAGGTGCAGCATGATGGCGACATGTAGCATGATGATAGGTAAAGGAGTCACCTTGGAGAATCAGTTGAAGCAGCTTGTCTTCAACTGATCTCATGTATCATCTTCTTAGAGATGATCTATGCTCTTATCTAGATAAGTCAAAGTGTTGACTTTTGTTGTAAATGTACTATCTCTCTCTCTGCTAAACTATTGAAGAACATATAAAAAGAATAGATCAAGGGTTTCCCCACATTGGGGTTTGTCCCTGGCTAGAGCCACATCTTGTGTCCTCTTGTCTTGGCTTGTCTTCTGCGACTTATGTTTATGCTCTATCTATAGTTTACTTTAATGCTGATGTGATTGCTAATCTGGAAAAGATATTGAGCTAATTGTGAAAATTGAATTAAATTGCTCTAAGCATAGAACATACCTAAAATTAACACACTAGGAAATCTGGCTACTTGCACTTGTTGTAGTAGCTTCCTCTGCAGATGGCCTCCTCTTCTTGTATCCTAAACACCGAAAAATACTTAGGAAAATTCCTCCAAACTCCTGCTCTCAAATCTTTGTTGATCCCTTTGTTTCTAATGCTTCCCTAGCTTCAACTACGCCCTTGTTGAATACCTGCAACTGGGTAGTCGAACTACTCAGAATACAACTGATGCCCTCTCCAAGCTCTTCGACCTGCTCTTATAATCTCTCGCTAGAGTCTCAACAACCACAATTACATCTCAATCGATGTCTAAGATCAATTTGACTTCATCAATAGAAGCCTCTAGAGTAAAATCGGAATTCCTTAATTAATTCACCTTAATTAACCAATTTTCCTAAGTTAGACTTAGATCGGAACTTTTCAATGTTTGGCCAATTAATTTAATTAAGGCATCTCCAAGTCTTTTCTCGCGAAATGTTTTCAGGGTTTTGGAGATCTCATGTTCCTTAGCGTCTTAAATATCATAGAGACTAGAACACCTATTCGTTGCTACCATAATCTAACACTTACTCTTAGCAAGGAAGGTGTTCTCCACTATACCCATCTAATCTTTGAAGTAGACAAACTTTGCCCTACCCAAGGCCTTCGTGAGTATATCAGCCACATGTTGGTTTGTGGGAACATGTTGTAGCCGAACTAAACCACATTGTTGATGTCTAACATCTGTGATACCTCCCTCCTTCACATCTTCTAGCAAACCTGACTTCTTGTCACTGGAAATAATTGTGAAGAAAATACACGGGTTGTCACTGTCCACCATGCTACTACACATACTCTGATCTCACACTATTGATGTCTCTACGTTGGAGTCTCTCTCTGGCTAGAACTGAACCTTGCTTTCTGCAACTAGCCAATTCGCACCGCCTCCTTCCTGCCACTACATTGTTGCTATCATTGCAATCTTGTGTGTTAATCTCACATGATCAACTGAATCACTGCAACTGGTGATCAACTGAATCACTGCAACTGGCCCTACACTTGTCTCTCGAGTATCTAACTACACCTAGTTGGCTTCGCACTGTCTCTCGACAATCTGACTACACCTTGCTGACACTTCGATCCCCCTACTACTTTATTATTATTATTATCCAATTTTAAGGTCACGGCCAAGACAGACACCAAATTGGTGTATGAGACCCCCTTGTTTGTGGGACAAGGGACCCACCTCCGCGCAGTGATTTCACTGCTAAGTCTACGAAGGCATACATACTCTACCCCCCTCTGGTTTTGAACCTGTGACCTCTTAGGAGGAAACACATGCTCTTAACCATTAGGCCCACTCAGGATCCGATTGCATAGGTAATGATCCAACTGGGAACACACAAAAACTGGATCTGATTTTTTGATCAAGCCTTCCATGGCTAGATCTAGACCTCCTTGTTGCTCCTCCCTTGGATCCTGTCCACTCTAGCATACTGGAGTATCATACTCCTCCATCTTAGGATAATGCTGCAAACATAGCAAACTCATCCTCCAACCTGGCAGACAAGTCATCAATCTTTGTTGAAGTTGTTGTCCCTTTCCCCTTCTTGTCCTTCTTCCTCTTTGGACATTGACTGACATAGTGGCCAAGTTCACCACATCCAAAGCACTTGACCTTCGACAAGTCTTTCTTCTTCTTCTCTCCTTGAGAATTTTGCCCCTGACTGGGACCCTTCTTAGCTTTACCCTTCTCTGCAAGAGTGACGTTTTCTTCTTCCTTCTCTACCTTCAGTCCTTTGCAGTTGCTACTGGTACCCTCAACAAGGCTGAGCCTTGGCTCTTCCTGAGTGAAGTCACTCCACAGGCTCTCAAAATATGGTAGCTTATCTTGTCCAGTAATCACTTGAACGAAGTTTCGCCACTCCTTGGTAAACCTATTTATACACACTAGTTCACCTTCTGCTAGTTTCTCTCCAACTGTTGCAAGTTCATCGCAGACACACTGAATCCTAGTGAGATAACGCTCTCGCCCTTTTGCATCTTGATTGTTCTCACTTTCTCTTTGAGAATCATCTTCCGACTCTCGAAAGGATCCTTGTACAGTTTGACTGTGGCATCCCACATCTCCCTTGCAGTTCCATTCTCTACACTATGCGAGATGATATGATCCTGAACTCCGATCAACCTCTTTGCCTTAACCATGTAGTTCCTCTAATCATGTAACAAGATAGGATTTGTTGGTACAACTACAACTATTGTTACAAACTCCTTCAAACCATGCTCATCCAAAAGGAATAGCATCCTGGCCTTCTAGAAGCCAAAGTCGGAAGCTCCATCCAACATGTCCTGACCTCTGAGTCTTGCTGCGACAATCTTTGCGAAACTCAAAAATTGGAGAAATAAACTGGGAAATCTCCTTCCCCTTCCAGCAAATTAACTAGGCATTCTCCCTGTTGCTCGCAATCCTCTCAAGAAAGCGTAGATTTGCTATTAGTAATTTGCACTTGCCTCCAGGACTCCTTCCCAAAACTCGGACTGCCTCCTACTCCTACTCTAGGCAACTCGCTCTACCACCGGAACTTATTCCGGTACAAACACACACATTGTTAACCCTAAAGCACGCATTGGCTAGATTAGCAAACTCACAATGGAAAATCGCTTTGCCTCCTATTGGAAATTACGACATCCTTTCCTGACACTGGAAATATGGAAACCCTTTGAGAATTTCTGGAAATTCCCTCTCTGTGTGTTGCTCTCTTCCTTGCCATGCGTTGATCTGTTGCTACAAAACCATTGTTGCAAAATCACTACGCTAGATCTGCTCTACGAATCTTTGATTTGCTCATTGAAAACCCTTTCCAACAACCCTCATTGCCTACTGTTGTTGCTCTAAGACAAGTCAAAATTTTCCTCTAAACTGGACTGGAAATCGAATTTTCTGCCCAAGCAATTAACACTGCCTGGTTAGGCATATGCAAATCTAGTTCTTTGTGCTTCAGATCTCCCTCTTAACTGCACAACCTTCGCTGCCTTCGCTTCTAGAGCCTTTGATCCAATCTTTTCTGCTCTGATACCATGTGAAATTTCCACAAATGCAATAAACTGGAATGTAATCTTCTATCTACTCCAGATTATTTGTCTTTTGAATTATTATTCGAAAAATAATGATTAAATCATTATTGCATTCTTCACAATTAAAAATGATACGGAATATAAAAATTGGAACTGAGAAAATACGCATGCACACATAAAATTATGACAACATTGTTTTTGGACAAATGCCCTAGAAAAACCCCAAAGGGAAAACTAGTGCAGCAGATGACGGTTTCATTATTATCTTTAGTAATTCAAGAGTACAATGATTTGCTTCCCTTACTAGCAAAGCTCTGGCAATCTCTACTGGCAAAATAATCTGGAGACACCATGTCTCCTTCTGCAATCGATTTGGCACTCTCTCCCAATAATTGAGCTTCCAGGCTATTCGCACTACCTAGCTAGAAACGCATACGACTACTCATAGAAAATTTGTACAACCCCAGAATCACCTTCTTACAAGTCATCATGCCTCCCATCTACCTCTAAAACCAACTTGCTCTGCCTCCGAGACACTGATCTGGCAACTAGCGATTGAAACGTAGCTCCTTTGGCAACTCGCATTGGGAAATTTGGCTACCCGCAATAGTTGTAGCAGCTTCCTTTGTAAACGAATTTGGCCTCCTCTTCCTGTCTCTCGGACACTAGAAAATAGTGAGGAAAATTCCTCCAGACTCCTACTTTCAAATCTCTGATAATCCCTCTGTCTCTGACGCTTCCCTACCTTCAACTGCGCCCTTGATGAATACTTGCAATTGGGTAGTCGAACTACTCACAATACAACTGATGCCCTCTCCAAGCCCTTCAATTTGCTCTTATAATCTCTCACTGGAGTCTCGAAGGCCATGATTACATATCAACTGATGGCTAAGATCAATTTGACTTCATCAATAGAAGCCTCAAGTAAAATCAAACTTCCTAAATTAATTCACATTAATGAACCAATTTTCCTAAGTTAGACTTAGGAACTTTTTAATTATTGGCTAATCAATTTAATTAAGGCATCTCCAAGTCTTTTCTCGCAAAACCTTTTCTGGGTTTTGGAGATCTCGTGTTCCTTAGCCTCTTAGACATCATAGAGACTAGAACACTGTCCCCACTACTACCATAATCTAACAATGGATTTCTAGGGTAAAAATGTGTCAATTGTGTGATTGTTGTTCTTATTGTTTTTGTTGTGCATTTTATTTGTAAAGAGCCTCATAGTGGTTAGTTTACAAATCAAAATTAATTGGTCACTACAATTTATTTCTCAGCATAAAAATTTTGTTGGGAACTAATTCTTGTGTTGGGCTTAGGAAACTTACATGGCATAGAGCGTCTTTGAAGAGCAAGGAACAAATTTGACAATATTCAAAAGTCAACTTGTGGTTTTTCAAAGCAGTGATCTACAATTAGCGCAAAAGTTGAGTGAAGCAAAGATTTTTCAGTCATGGCCACAAGGTTGCACTTTGAGGACAAGTTAGAGGGTGCATCGAACTCCACAACCTAGAGAGAGCACAATGCTCTCGTGTTGGAGGAGAATGAAATCTAGGATCTCATTGACTAGGTACGACATCACCCAGTTGATCCGACACAACTTGTGTACAAGAAGCAAGATGTGAAGGCTAGGTGCATCATCTTAGATAGGGTGAAGGACCATATAATCCATCATATTTATGGGAAAAAGCCTACTGGAGAAATGTGGGAGCCTCTCACAAAGCTCTATCAAAGCGACAACTAGAACAAAAAGATGGTAATTTGGGAGAAATTGAGTAGCACCAAGATGGTCAGGGTAGAACGAGTGGCTTCATACCTCACTCGCATTACTCAGATCAGGGACGAGCTTGCAACCATGCGGGAGACGATACGCACCCAAAAACAATGCGCATAGTACTAAATAAATTCACAAAGAAATGGGATGTTTTCGTCAAGGGGATTATGGCGAGGGAGCATCTCCCTAACTGGGAGCGATTGTGGGATGACTTCATCCAAGAATAAACGAGAGTGGGACCTCAACAGAGTGGTGCATCCAAGAATAAGGATGAGGAGAACTTGGTGCTTGTAGGCAAAGGCAAGAGGAAGACCAAGAAGAAGAGCTCCAACAGTAATGGGGTGGAATCCAAGGGAAAGAAGGAAGTGACTTCAAAAAGGTGAAGTGTATCTCCTGTCACAAGATGGGGCATTTTGTGATTCAATGTCCCAATAAGAAGAAGAAGAAGATCAAGTCACAAGTGGTGGCCTCAACGAAGATAGAAGACTTCTTAAGTAGTTTTGAGGTAGACTTCTATCTAGCTTATTCAATTCTTCATCTGTCATCAATGAGGGTTTCTTTGGTGTGCCCTCAATCGACAAACACTGATCTTTTAAAATCAGTATATCCTCTATTTGTGATTTCCATAGGGCAAAATTAGCCCCGCTCAACTTCTCCATATCTGTAACTACTGTCTCCATTTTCAATAATATCAATGCCCCCAAAACAAAAAAACTCCACTTAAAAGTAAAATTTAATTATTACTCTTTAAACTTTAATAATAATAACCTTCGTCCTTTTTAAAATATCTTTTTCAAAATTTCTGTCCCCCTTTTAAAATATACTTTTCAAAATTTCCACATATATAATATTTTAACCTTTTCACATTTCACACATACGAGATATGTTATTTAAACCTTTTCAGGATATGTTTATTTAAACGTGGAAACTTGATTTGAAAACACACTTCACGTATACGTGGAAGCTTGATGTGAAAAAAACTTACGAATTCTACCTAAAGCACTTACGCACTCTACGTTTTAGACTCCACCACACTTACGAACTCCACGTTTCCCCTTATGCCCGGGACGTTTTGATTGCTTGCAACCACTGTCTTTTAGTTCCAATGTTCCTCAGCGATTTCCTAGACAACAAATCCTTCAGCATTCCTGGACTCTCTTGCAGCGATTTCTTGGATAGATCCTTGAGTGTCCCTGGACTCTCTTGCAGCGATTTCCTGGTCAGATCCTTCACCGTTCCTGGACTCTCTTCTTTTTAGCAAACAATCTTTCTCATGGTTTTTGCAGTATTCAATGTCGCGCTCTCCTGCAGTATTCAATGCAGCGCTCTCCTGCATCAGGGCCTTCCACCACCGTTCTGCTACTCTTTCTCCACACAAAAAAGCACAAGCTTCATACAACAACGTTACAAAGTTACAGGACCGGGAATTTGTTGCAGAGTCTAGGGTATACGGATAACCAAAGAGTTGTCTACTTACTACCAGTTGTTAGTTCAGAGCATACAGAGCACACATCAGATACTCAAAGCAGAAAATAATTTACAAACAAACAAATGGAGAAACAACAAGATTACTCAATCAGAAATAGCAGAATAGATAAAACAATTACTGGAGAACAGAAATCACTTAGAATTACATAATAGGCCTGGGCCTTTGGCTTGCCATCCTTGGCCAGAGAAATTACAAATTTATAGAAGTGTAATTTATAGAGGTTGAAGGAAAATCTAAAATCCTGCATGTGTTTCACATGAATATCTAGAAGTTAATGGCAGTGTGGTAGGTTTGGCATAGGTGTGGCGGTGACAGCTGAGACAACGGAGTGTCGGGGAGTCGGCGTCATTAGTCGGCGCAGTCATTTGCACAAATTTATAGAAGTGTAATTTATAGAGGTTGAAGGAAAATCTAAAATCCTGCATGTGTTTCACATGAATATCTAGAAGTTAATGGCAGTGTGGTAGGTTTGGCATAGGTGTGGCGGTGACAGCTGAGACAACGGCGTGTCGGGGAGTCATTTGCACAGTGTACCACAATTTTGGCTTCACACTTAATAGTTGGGTGCCTTAATTATTTATAGCCGCTCCGTTTCAAACAGTCACAAAGGCATCCACGCATCTGCTTTTCATCTTTTTTGTTTCAATTGCAGGTCAACGATGGATTCGCAATTCGGAAGGTTACAGGCGCATTTGAGTGATATATTAAACTTTTTTCTCGATGTATCTGAATTTAACGAAAATAATTCCTTGTTACATATAACCAAAATGATTCCTGTTATATGTAATCTTTTTCATAAAAAGACTTTCTAAATCATAAAGGAAATATATTAATTAACCAAAAATTATGAATATAAAAAATACTTTGTTCACTAAATAATTTCTTGCTCTGACAGTTGGGCTATAAACTGTGGGATCATCTTCTTGTCTAACTGTTGGGCATAGTTTCTTAGAGAATTCAGACATCCTATTCTGCTGTCGGGATCCTTGTCTAGATCTGCAAATACTTGCTTCAAATGGGTACCCATGAATCTTTCAATAGTCTTCGCACTTCAGAGAAGAAGCCCGCGGTTTCCAAAATCTGGCAGAGCTCACACTCTAACCCAATATGGCGAAGCACTTGCACAGATTTGTCCCGGAGGGGTCCAAGAAAATTCACAATGAATGGAATTCTGTCAAATACAGCGTGCAATACATGAGAATCCTCAGAAAAAACAAAATTAAGACTGGGAAGATTTAAAACTTCTCTCAATCCAAACCCTTATGTAGGCAGGATAAAACCCTTCATTCCCCAAACCTTTTTATAGCAAGTACTTAAAGCCTCGCCCGCTCAATGAGTTTTGGCACCAGAAAAAATATACTCAAGTAACCTAAACGCTCGGAAGATCAGTGACGAGCGCAATAAAGCCCCACAGTAAGTTTGCATTCAGATATCATTCACAGCATGGTCACGCCTTTTCTAGATTGGGTTTCCATGGCATTCACTGTAACGGTCAAATTCTCTGAGCCTGAGACAAGCCCAGGTAGAAATTACTGAAGTTTGTCAGTCCACGCCTGTGGAATCCGATAAAGAACCCAATACCCGCATGCCCCAGAAAATAAATGAAGAACCCAACACCTCCAGGCCTATGAAAATAACAACCCAATTTCTGAACAATGAAAAGTTCAATGGAAATAACACAAAACAATGAATCCAATGCAGCCTGGCTCATTACATAACCCCTAACTACTGCCATAAAAAAACGAAAAAGAAGGCACTCAATAACTGCGAATGGCCAAATTATGTACAGACCTGAGCGCGTTAAAACTTGATTCTCGGCTTCACGTCAGATTAGATCCAGCGAATGGGGGAGAAGCGAATCAGTAAATGGAGCACCCAAAGCCGGAATTCAGGCTTTCTGTTGATCACCGGTGGGACTACAGAAAGTGGGACTACTTTCTGTTAAACACGGGTGGGACTACTTGACCTGAATTCGAATTTAGGACTGACGAGCACAGAATTGTTGAAATGTAGAAGCCCATGCAATTCTCTGAATTTGGTATTTGCGTTTTTCTGTCCGAAAACATTCGGATAATGATAATTGTAATTGTAGTTTGAAATCTTTTTGGCTCCAAGTCCGGACGGCTACTTTCTAAATTTTTTTACCGTTTTGAGTTTTCCGACTAACTTTACTTTTGCGGTCACATGGAGCGGGCTTCGATGGAACTAAGGGCTGGCCTCCACAAATCTAACGCAAGCTAAGTTAGCGAACGATACCACCGCCATTTAATAATATCGGAGCGGGATACACTAAAAGTTATTTATACTATAATTAGTTTCCCAGCGCTTTGGTGTCAGTTTTTATGGGTTATTGTAACTTTGTTATAAATTGTATTTACAATAATTGTATATTTATTTTTGTCATTGGGTGTTTTTTTTAGCGATAGGATGGTAGTTTGTCATCCCATCCACCTAAGTTTAAGTTCTGGAAACATGGTCTGTCGTAGTAAAGTTGGAAGGATAGGCAACCCGTTGGACTATGGGATTCTAGCTCCAATTCCGATGGTTTTTGGACATCTCAGTGATAGGTTGAACTATGGGTTTTTGATATATGTGGCTTGTAGGTTGTTGCATATATATGGGGAGATTGCTAGTTCTCTACCAAAATTCTCATTGAAATAATTGTACCTTTCTTTTATATCGATCACGTGTACACTAGTTGGTTTAAGTGGGGTTTAATTCCCATTTGATTCCAGGTTCATATTTCATAGGGGTTGAGAATGGAAGCCACTTTTGAGGAATTAAACTATCCCAAGGGGCACCCAAGCTCAACAGAGCTTTGCAAAATTTTCATGATAGCATTCCATTGTGGATAGATCGTTCTTCCATCTAATAGGCCTAGCCTTAGCTCAACCTAGTTTAAAAAAAAAAAATACATTTTTATATATCTTATATTTAAATTATAATATTTATAAATAGTAAAGTAAATGTGGAAGAATATATATAATAAAGGGCTTAACACTTCATGTAGCCTCTTCTAATCTTTTCACACTTAAGAGGTCACGAGTTGAAATTAAATGTAGTATATGTGGGGTTGTAAAGGTTGATTATCTTGACTGAAGAGGTTCTTGGTTGTAAGAAAGGGCATGACTCCATTGATGAGCATGTCACCATTCTATTTCGAAGTACATTAATTTAGGATTAACTCCAACCCTTAATGGCCTAGTGGAAACCTCTCCCATAGATTGAGGGGGGGAGGGTGCGGGGGGGAGAAATACACGCACAATGGAATCATAATGCCTTATGTAATAACGAATACTAAGATAAAGTGTGAATACACACACGCAATGAATCATAACCTCTATTGTGATAACTAGTATCAAGATAAAGTATGAATATGTTAATAGCTTTAAAGATTGAGCATCTTTAATCAACAAGGCTTCCTTTGTTAGGGGCTTACGGTATACCTCATCATGCCACATCGAACAAAAAGCAAACATAGAGCAAACCTCAGGCTTAACAACAAACTTATATCAAGGTTTCAAGAGAATGAATAGAACCAAATTCTGAATCATTGGGAAATCCCAATGAGAGATGAACAAATTGGAGAGTGGCAATCTCCAAATAGGGTAGCACAACAATAAAGTCTATCTTGCAATAAAATTGAACTTGATCCTGTAAAAATTCTAATAACTTTTAATAAACTAAGACTCCCCAACATTGTGTTTCACCATCCCTTAGTAATGATAGATATGGTATAGGTCATCAAATAGCCCAATCTTCGCCAATTGAGCCTTGGAAGGAATCTCTTAATAAATAACTAGTTAGGAAAAAAATCTCATTGTATAAGAAAGCCAAATTGACCAAACAGTGTAGACTTTTCCCACCAATCTCTCCTCTGGAACAATTGACACCCATCTCACATTGAGAACTGGCATTAACTCGGCTCCATGGTGCAAAATCGAATACAATTATTAAGAATCATACTTTGAAGAGAGTGACCAAAACTTTATCCCTAATCCCTCCAAAGGGTCTTTGAACACTTATATTTATTTTGAATATTCTATTATATGGGATGAGCCCTCTTAACTCCAAAACTGAAAGATGATAAAGGGAAATTAGAGCATACTCCTATGGCAAGGAACACCAATCCTTCCAAGAATGGGTGGTTTGCATCCCACAAATATCCTCCAAAGGAGATGCCCTTCTTACTTGACCCAAGCCCCTAAAAGTGAGGCATCTTTGTAATACATGTATCTTACAAACTTTAGCTCCAAATAAGGTGCCACATTAAATTCCAACCTATCCTACTAGCCTCCCAATTCCATCGAACCAAAACTATGACAACATTCCAAGCCAACTATATGCTCCTAAAGACGAAGTAGCACGAGACCTAAAATAAGGGGGCAAGAAAATAATATCATACAAACCAAAGATCCCTTGTACCCTACATGTATGTTGTGCAATCATCAAGAAATGTTGAAACAAGACCTACTGGGAAGTGGTGCCCTCAAAGCACCTCACCACCCACTTTGTGTTGAGCACACTACCTTGAGTGGCAACATCAATCAAGCCAAGCCCTCCCTCGTCCTTGAGAATATTATGAACACCCCGATAAACTAGAAGAAGGCCCCTCTCTCCACCATACTTGGATTGCAAATATCTGAACAAATAATTTTCCCTAATCAATGAAATTATGCTTTGCTAAGCAACTACCAAGAGACATTATAAGCATGTGAGGCTTGAAGAATGCACCCAACGATTATCAGTTTCCTAGAAAATGGGAGACCCATATGATGCCAAACATGAAGTTTTATTTGAAACCTCTACAAACACCACTCTAATAGACATTTGCGACAATCACATTATAAATTTGAACCAACAAGATACCACACATGAAGCAATAATCACTAGTAACAACTTCAACCCCATCATTAAAGTCCAAATATCATAGGTTCATCAAGCAAATTATGCATCACTGAACTTTAACTAATCTTAGTACACACTAGGATGATATTGTATAGCCTAATGTGTGATCTAATATAAATACTTGTAAGTTAAGAGACAATAGCATTTGAGTGCTCTAGAGGCATCTTGAAAAAATTGTATATGGATAATTCATTACAACACTTATCAATTATATGTATGTTGACCATTTTTAAGTTCAACATAAAGTATTGAAGCTTCTAGTTTCAAACCCCATCTTAGTACAAACATAAATAGAAGGGAGAATCTTCCACTTCATATCCACCTCCACCCACACACCCTTAAACTCTCCCAAAATGAATTTTAGTGGCCATCTAGATTTAAGAACCTTGCCATACTATAAGAAAATAAGTCAACAAAAGGGTGCAAGTTAGTAGACAAGGCTAAGAATTCCAACCAAATTGGATGGGCATGTCCATTATCATCTAGGTTGAAATTTGCTCCCACCCCATTACTGGACATAGGCAATATTATTAACTATATTCGAGTTTCTAATTTGTAACATATGGTAGACTGCGATATGTGAGTTAAATAATAAGTAAGCATACTTTAACCGTAATCTCTAACGAGAGTTTAAGGAGAACCCCATGACCTTCTAATCTAGCAAGAAGCACGAGTGAAAATCCTTCTGATTTTGTATTCTACCTAGAAAGAAGATAATGCCCCCCAGTCTCCAAATGCACCCATCAAAATATTCCTCATTGTCAACAATGAAGAAGTCAAAATCTTTGGGATCTAGCGAAGACTTGGCACCATTATTAGCTAACGATTGTGAAGGGATCGTGTTCCCTTCACCCTATGGCTCCACTATAAGTTGCACTAGGTTCTTTGAGGTAATGGGTTTGTCTTCTCCCAACTCCAAACCCTCGCCCACAATTTCCAATGCATAAACCCCATGTGGACAAATAATCTGTAAACTATTTAGGGTGGGGTTAATGTTGTTAGGTTTAAAAGTGCAAAAGAAATAAGAGATCAAAAATAGTAAAATATATAGCAACAACACATAAATCATGACACAAATATATCTTGGAAAACCCTAATTGGGGGAAAACCATATTATGATAGATATATTAAAAAATCAAAAGGCACCTTAGAATGGAGGATACCATGCCTATTTATAGGCTTCATTACATGCAATACCACAAATCACGAATACCACGTGTTGTAGACTAAACAACTTTGACTCTATGACTAAGTCAAGTTTACCTAGTAATCCCCCCTTTAAGCTTTACTTAGGGAAGTTCTTGGACCTAAATCCATATGCCCCCCCATCGCTCTAGACTTTACGAGGGGTACATATGCCCCACTAGGTTTTACAATTGTATTCCCATTTACATGCAATTTAAATTTTCCATCTCCAAAGTAATTTTTTTCTTAGTATTGTCATTACCTCCAAAAATATAGGAATGATTATTGTTTCTGTGTCTGACACTTCCAAATGCCCTTGTTCTCTTTCCTTTCCATGCTCATCTTCCACCATGTGCTATACAAACTCATGTTGCAACTTTTTCTTGTATATCCTTGAAAAATTGAGCTACCTTCCTCTTAATCATCCATGCTCTCATTTCCATGCAACTACCCAACCTCCTTAATCATAACTTGGTTCATATTTTGAGATTTCTTCACACAACCCCCCTTTAAGGTGGCAAGGAACAATTTTAGTTTTTGGGCATCATTTAGATAATCATGTTATCTACATAATACTTCAAATCCAAAGAGAAATGTCTATGGTTCTTCACTTCTTATTCCATGAAAATTGGGGAGAATAGATGGCAAGATGTTTTTCATTGTTAATGCTGTATCTTCATCAATGATAGGGAACCAAAAAGGTTCTGGATTTCCTCTTCCTCTACCTCTACCACCTCCTTTGTTTCCTCCTCCAATCCTATGTTGTTCACCACTGACATTGTGTACTTCTCCCTCTCCTTCTTCAGCCATGATGGATTCCTCAGAATAGATATTTGGTTCTACAACAGGATTATCTAGTTTTTCTTCTAGTTCTTTTGGTTCCTCTGTGAATGATTTGAAGTAAGTTTCTTCCTCTTCTTCTTCAATAGGCACTTCCAACTCTTGAGCTAGAATTTGTTCTTGAGTTGAAGATAGGAAAATTATTCCAGTTGTTGGAGATGTTGGATCTACTTCTATTACAGCCTCTATTGATGAATTCGGTGAACCTTTAGATTGGATTTCGAATCTTAAGACTTCATGTAGTCTATATTGGTCTGCTATGGATGGAATTCGAGTTTGTGTGTGTGGTGTGGCACTAAGAGGTCGTGGTGGAGTGAGTGATGATATAGGAATTAAACTTCTTCCTTGACCTACAAACCTAGTTCTAGAGTCTCTTTCCCAATGCATATCATGTTTTTCTTCAATTTTTTTAAGGCTTCTATTTACACTTCCCCAGCAACGACTCTAAAATGTTTGGTCAATTTAATGTTCTTAAATTGCAAACATAAATTATCAACCAGAGTTGGTAAACTTATGAAGTGCATGTGCACTATATATGCTAGAAGCCTTTCCTTTAGTTTGTAAGATGATGGTTATGTTTGTTTTGGGATTTTTGTTGTTATTCAGATTCCTATTAGATTAGAGTTAGATTTCTACAAATTAATATGTGGAATTTAAGCTACTATTATATTAATCTACTTGGTCATATCTATGTTGAGTATCTTCCTAAAATATATTATGTTAATCATCCTAAAATTATGAACCTATCTAAACATGTTGTTGCTATAAAACAGAGTATTGAAGTTCTAATTATTCTAACGACCCTTCAAAAGCTTGTCTTCAAAATATATACAAATTCGGATTCTAAATAGCATGAAGGTAATCTTCTCATTGCTAACTACAAAATAGATACAAGTTCTAACTCTACAAGCATAAAAATACTAACTGTAATTAAGCGAAAAAATGTTGAAGAACTAAACCATTAAACGATTGTAAGCATAAACGAAATAATGAAATAACAAAATAATAAATGAAATAATTGAGTTACAATGAAATAATGAAAACAACAAAGTAAGGAAACTAAACTAGAATTCAATGGTAATACGATAACAAAATGTGATTAAATGAAAACAACGTAAAGCAATGAAATGAAATAAACTAAAACCTTGATTGCGTGCAGGGGCCTTCTGCATCCAGTAAGTGTAAATCACTCTCACATACACATCGAATCACAGAAAGGTAACTTCAATTCAATATGCGAACTAAGGTATGTTTCACAATTCTTCATCAATTAACTATTACTTCCTCCCTCCCATTTACGGGGGATACATACTTATATATAAAATGTGTGCTCAATAGTTTGAGACTTCTACGCATACAGGTCTATTAATCAATCCTTATTCAAATTTGGAACTAAATAGAAAAAGCGTTATCTTGTCAATTTGCTATTTGGAAAGCAAATCAAAGAAACGTGATGTATTCAAACTTCTGCTGCTACGTGTTTGACCCGTGCCTTTGACCGTGCCACTGTGTTGTTCCTTTAGTGAATTGGCTTGAGTGAATAGGAAGAGATCCATGAGGGGATCAATCCTCAACTACCCATGTGCTTATTTGCTTCATTGGCGCACCAGAAGCCCGCAAACCATGGAGGTAGCTGCAAATTTATAAAATAGCTGCATAATCATGTTAATTCTGTAGCTAATGCAATCCTTAATACAACAATAAGGCACATTAATGAATATGAAAAGTAAGACATGTAAGATTTTTTCCCTTATCAAAATCTATGATTTACTACTTTTATTGAGTAGATAGTGATGATGAAAAAGAGGAAAATGGAGGAAAAAGGGTGTCAAAACAAAACAGTTATGGAACTCTACAATAAGACACATGGAAACACATGACAAAGTGATGGCACAGGTACCAGCCACAACTTGGCAATGATGACATGGGTTCCATGATGTAGTGGCAATGCCAAGCTGCTTCTCTTGTTGCTTTGTCTTAAATATTGATGAGAGGTATGTTCAATACTCCATCTTCATGAAATATCTACTTTGTTCTTCATCTATGAAAAATAATTAACAGAGCAATGAAATAAACAAAATATTGCAGAAACACATATACAAAAATGCATAGAATAAAAGAGACACATATATACGTGGTTCACCGAATTTGGGCTACGTCTATGGAGAAACATCCAGTTCTTCCTTTTATATTATCCGACAAAATGAAGAGATACAACCTACAACAGATCCGTTGTAATTTCCTCTTCTCTCTCACACAACCTCATCTCTCTCTCTCTCTCTCTCTTTCTCTCTCTCTCTCTCTCTCTCAGAATCAAGAGTACATAGTCATAATACAATTCCCTCATATAAACCGAAGGTTTCCTTCTAGGGAAAAAAGCCTAAATTAACATAACTTCTACTGTCAGATCATCCACCTAATGAACGACCCCGTTTGAATACGAAATTATAATATTTTATGAAAAAAATTTCATCTATTTTTAGATCCAGGGGTGCTACCCCCGAACCCCCATCAAGAGTGGGGGGCAGGGGGGGCGCTCATAAAATCGTCATCATCCCCTCTAGACCCCCCTAATGGTGATTAAATGGGTGGTATTGCCTCCTCGTTAGTAACAGGGATCCAACGAGGATGAAACAAAAAACCTCTAAACAATCAAGAAGATAATGAGGCTCTACACCCAACAATCTCCCACTTGGAGACTGATTATATGAACTCCATTGTTACTTCACTTGCTGGACAATGACTTCACTTTGACCTGGTTGTTTCTCATCTTCACCATCATACTTGAAGACTAATTGAAACTAAACAGAATCTCAGTTTCTCCCTAGTTACAACTTTTGCTAACATATATGTAGGATTTTTGCTAATATATATATTTTCCAACTTTAACTCTCCATCTTCCAACACTGACCATATGAAACAGTACTTGACTTGTATATGTTTAGTCTTGGAATGAAATGTTGAGTTCTTTGCAAGATGAATGTCACTTTGATTGTCATTGTTTAACCTTCACATCTCCTGCTTCTTGCCCAATTCATCCATAAACCTTTATAACCAAATCATTTCTTATTATCCTTTGTAGTAGCAACATACTCTACTTCCATTGTTGAAAGTGCAACAATGTTTTGCAATTTTGAAACCCAACTGCCAATTGTTCCACCTATAATAAACACATAACCTGTGGTGCTCCTCCTGTTATCTCTATCACATACCATATCTGCATCAACATATCCCTATAGAGCACTATTTGTACAAATTTAAATTATGAATATAAAAAATACTTTGTTCACTAAATAATTTCTTTCCAATTGTACAAATTTAAATAAAAATATTAAAACTTTAACCTTTTGATTTATTATTTTTATACATTTTATTTGAAATATAAAATTAATTTAAATAAAATATTAAAACTTTAACTTTTTGATTTATTATTTTTATACATTTTATTTTAAATATATATATATTTTTTCTCGGTAAAAGCTATGCTATTTCTATTAACTGGTAAACATAATAAAATTACAAGAGGGGGCAGCTGCAGGAGCCTGCACTTCAAATATTTTACAAAATTTCCCCATTACAGAAGAGCTAGGGAATCTCATCAAAACTGACAGCCAGATTAACAGAACAAACAGCCAAATACATTGGCATTACAGAGATATTGAGAGAGAGAGTATTGAAGCTAAGCATATGACCAGAACTAGTAACCCTGGACCAAGACACTAACATACGCCGCGGCAAGTAGGAGCTCAAAACTGGGCCATGCTTCCGAAGCAGCATCCCAAAAACCAAAAAGAGCAAACTCAGGAACCACCTGTTCATTTGTCCTCTTCCCCTTGTGTCTCCTCGGCCTGCTGACACGCGTCGTCATGGCTGAGTCCGTCTTTTTCATTCAACACGTTGCCCTCCTGGGTTCTGTCAGTGGTGCCAGCGTCGGGATCCAAAATCAGGTTGATGTAGTCACTCAGGGGAGGAATTAGGGAGGGCGAGTCGACCTGGATCACTGGTTCAGCTTCGCTCTTGGCGGCCATGGCAATTTGGGCGGAGGGACGCTCATTGCTATGGGAAGAGTTGGGGTCGATGCATGAGATAGGAGGCACCTGGTTGATTTCCTCTGTCATTAGGATGGTTATATGGGCTGATATCAGAGGGCGGTTCAGATTGCTTTGAAATTTAAAATGGGTGGATTGGAATGCACTGTTGGGAATCGGATGGCGAGTGGGGTTACTGACAGGAGGATCCTCAGGGGAAGAAGTGAGGTTAATGGTGGTGAGCAATGGAGTGGGTTGAGGGCGAGCGGAGGGTCGTTTACTGCTGCCAGGTCTTTCCCCGGAGCGAGAACATTTACCAGGTCGCTTCATGGTGCAGACAATGACTGTAACCTTAACCGAAACAGTGCGGAAGCCGAAATTGTGCCTCAGAGAAACCGAGGGCCCCGAACCAAAACGAAAAACAGAGCAGAACACAATGGAAACTCGAAACCGAGAGACAGAGCCTGTATAACTGAAATGACAGCGAATGGAGCACTTACCCCAGGCCGTCGAAGGAATTCTGGAGCGAAGAATGCAGGACGAGTGGAAGGGCTGCCAATTCGAGCCAAGACCAGCTCGAATTTCCCCTCTGAGGCGGGACTCTCGCTCGGCCTCACCCACAATTCTCAGAACGAGCCGAACAGAGTAATCCTCGACCAAATGCATAGTGGAAAAATCAATGAGTATCTGCATGTAAATAATGCTCCGCAGACTGCGTTGGGCTTCGGCCACCATTAATGGCGCTGTCCTGCGCCGTCCCATACCCATTAAAACATTCCTCCCGCCTCCGTTTTGAGTCTTGGGCTCCACGCTGCAGAGCAGGTGGCGGCACCATGCGTAATAACTGTGCATGAATGCCATTTAAGGCAAGACAATCACCCGGATTTGGGATATTTTAAATATAAAATTAATCTCAAATGATTTTTTTTTTTTTTTTTTTTTTTTTTTTTTTTTTTTTTTTTTTTTTTTTTTTTTTTTTTTTTTTTATTTAATAATATTAGTGAAATTTAAAACAAACTCATTATTATTATAACTTTTTAATTAATAACAATTCAATCTAAATATTTTAAAAATTATAATATTATATAGATTTTAATATTTTTAAATTTATTTATACATTTAAAACGTAAAATAATTATTTTACTTGTAATTATATTGTTGAATTTTATATAATTATCATAAAAAAATAAAAATAATAAAATGTTTAAACTTTGAAAATAACATCTATTACTATAAGTTCACATTTTATCTTAATATTTTTTTTTTGCTCGGTAAAGACTAAATCTATTAAGTAAAAGAAAAAAATATAGTACAATCATAAGAAGCAAGAGATCGGCGAACCGGAAATGATGGATCCATCAACCTCGGTCCCTGAAGACAGAAAGAAACTCACAGTTACCACAAATAACTCGAGAGCAAAGAAAGACTAATAGGCATTTACCCCACAGGGGGAGGAGCTACAACACAGAGTTTTTTCCCGTTCTTTTTGTTGACTTTTGTCCAGCCAACCTCGGGAGAAAGCGCTAAAACAACTTGCAAGCTGGAATTCTCGAGCTTCGGGCAATCCTTGTCTGAATCAGAGGAGGAAGTCTCATGTGCGCGCTTCTGGGAGATTGCGGAAACCTGGGCGGGACCCTTCAAGTCCGAAGGCGGAACCATTGGCTGGGGCGCCTGGTCCGGATCAGGATTGCTTTCCTCATCCTCCGAACTTGGGGAGCAAGAGCTTCCAGCTGGCGGAGGAGGACAGGGAGCCCAGCGCTTGGGCTTGGATTTTGCAAAGAAGCCCTTTTTCATATTTGAAGCCTGCGAAGGACAGGAGTGGTGCAGGTGCCCAGTAAGGTGACAATGGCGGCATCGGAAAGCAGTGTTTTCGTAGTCTAGAAGCTGGGTCCAAACAGAGTCATTGATCTTGAGATTGATTTGCTCTGGCAATCCCTTACTCAAATCTAGCTCCACACATATTCTAGCATATGTATAGAGCCCTTGCCTTTCCCTCTCATAGTCACCCATTAAGAAGCAGCCCAAGGCGTTGCCTATTTGCCTGTAAACAGAAGTACTCCACAAGTGAATTGGGAGGTTGGGAAGTCTGACCCAGACAGGGGCTTTAGTGATGACAGCTGAGGCAGGGTCAAAGTCTGGGAACCATGGAGTCAGAAAGAGGCCTGCTGAGCCCATGAACCATGGGCCTTCTTCTAAGGCCTTTTCGTAGTGCTCGATGAGATTGAATAACACTATGAAGTATCCCTTTGCACAGAAATGAACTTTGCAGCGAAGAGTCCAGTTGTCTTTGATCCAGTCATAAAGATCCTTTGAGCGAGGCCAGAGTCCGTTGAATCTGCATATGATGGCCCTTTCAGCAAATTGTTGGGTGTGGTCTGCAAGGCCAGCGGAGGAGATCTCAACAGAGGGAACTTCCTCCAACTTGTCAACCAAAAAAGGCTTGGGTTTGGGAGGTTCAGGTGAAGCTGGTATCTCAGAGCTGACTGCAGCTTTGTAGGAGAATGGAGTAGAAGAAGATTGACCTGCAGCTCCACCTCTCAAACGAAAGGAGAACACTAAAGAGCTGTTGTTTTTGATGCTGTAAAAAGAGAGAGGAAACTGATCATCGAGCTATTTACCTTGAAAAAGAAGCCTCTGTAGAGCTGAGGGGATCCCAAGTCTGTGCTCCAAATTTGCCTTGAGGTTCTGCACCAGATCTGTAGAGTTTACCCATTGCAGAATGGTCTTGCCCAGAATTTGTGCGATTTGAACCTGAAAAGGGGCAGAGGAATTTTCCGAGGGGTTTTGGATCAGCACGGGGCTGGAACCCTTTGATTTTCCCAACTCTTTACGCCAAGGAGGCAGCGATAGAGGAGACATCTTCTGCCCAAGGCGTCTATAACTCCAGCTTGAGAACGCAGCAAGAAAAACGGGGTCTAATCTTAGTATAAGCTTCATATCAGTATAAAAACTTGAACTTCCCTGGCTACTAATCGTGCATGTGCTTAACATAAGAATGATGGCCCTTTCCTGCTGCCCATCCTTCGCAAAGAGCAACAGCTCGGAATCCCTCCTGAAGAACCTGGAACGAACCTCCCATTCCTCCGCAGGTAAGCACAGGGGCCGAGCCGCAGGCGAGAATAGGAGTGCATCAGTGGCGGCGGCAGCTTCAAAGACTGGAAACAGCGCCGCAGGAATGGTCAAAGGCCGAGCCGCAGGCAAGATCAGGAAGGCAGCAGAGGCGGCGGCAGCTTCAAGGTCTGGAATCGGCGTCTGCATATGGATTCTGCAAAAAAACTTTTTCAGATGAGGTGGGGTTTGAGCCAACCTCCAGATCTGTAAAGGCAAGCGCTCTCTGGCTACAGAGAGCCGAAGCCGGCCAGAGGCCAAGGGCATAAAGGCGGCCGCGGCGCTAGGGTTCAAAGCACCTCTCTGCGACATCATTTTTTTGTATACATTTTATCTTAATATTATTTTATATAAACAATTATATAAAAAATATCATTTATATAAACATTTACATTTTCAACTTTATCCTAACAATTTAGTTAAAACCTTATGTGAACCATATCACCATAACCCCTCTCCTCATCTCAATATTAGTTTTCATAACAAAAAACTTGTGTAAACCTTATCACTATAAATCCATAAACACCGAGGTAGGGTTCTCACTTATATAAACGTTTACCTTTTTAATTTTAGTAAAAGCTAAAATTTGCTTCATTCAAAGCTAATATATTATATATTTTTTAATAATAATAATATTATTATTATTAAATTAATTATTTTTAATATATATATATATATAAACAATTTCAAGAATAAAGATTTTATACCTATTATAAAGAAAATTATACGTAAAGGTTATATTTTGAGTCTTTTTCCACTATTAAGTTTATTGCTCTGAATCAATTTAAATATTTTCAACTCCATATCATTCTAAACGATTTCTAAAATTAAAATAAGATTACAAGTCTGAAATAAATGACTCACACCCATAATAGACAAGATTATAGGTGAACATTATATTTTGAGGTTTTTTTCCACTGTTAAGTTCTATTGACCTTAGGCCTAATTCAAATTAAATATGAGATTAGGAAGGATTTAAGTAATAACAATTTTTTGTTTTTATTTAGGATTATATTTTTATTAAAAATATTTAAATTTTTTTTTTAAAGATTATTATTTTTATATCAAATTAAAATTAAAAAATGAATTATTAAAAAAATAATAATAATTATTTAAAATTAGATATTAAAAAAATATTTATTTTAAGATTATTTTATTATTATTATTATTGTAACATTTATTATATATAAAAGTTAATTGGATGTAGTTTTAGTAGTGAAGAGAAATGTTATTATCTTGCCAAGATTCAAATTTCACATATAATTTGTTTGATCTTATAATGAGCATATTTTTGTACTCGATTCAAGTTTTGTCTTTAGAGAATCCCTTGATTTACCTCTTACTTAAAGCAACATTTCAAAAAAGATAAAAGTTTGGAATAGGGATCCATCTTCGTTAGGGCTATGGATGTTCATTGATAGTGAAGCAAACCCTATTATAATGATGTGACTCCACTAGGGCTATAAGCATGTCTATGGATGTTCTTAAACCTACTTTTTTTGAATATGTTTTACTTTATGTTGTGGATTTAAACTTGAACAATGATTTAGATATAGACTCTTTTATGTTTTTGTATAATATTTGTTAGTTTTTGAATATATACTTAATCTGTAGTTGCTAAATATGTCTACTTGGTTATAATGTCCCCTACTTAGATATTTACAACTAGATAGGATATGTAGAGTATAATTGCATTTTGTATGTCGGTTACATGCATTCCTTCATTTTTTATTTCATACTTTAGATTTCATTATTAAAACCCAAAATAGTTGCCTAGAAATCCAAATAGGTTCATGTTTGAAACATTGTGAGGTCTAATTGACTTCACACTAAGAATAACCCTTATTGTTGGAGAATACATTTTGGTCACTTCAATAAATCTATAATATGCAAACAATTGTTCATGCAACCTCATTGAACCATAAGCTAAACTCCTAATAGAAGTTGTTCCATAACAATTGCAAAGTACTAATCAAAACATATGAGAAAACATAATAAATAATATCTACTTAAAAATAACATGGAAACTTGAGTTACTTTAATTAACCTTTTATTTTGTTATTATTTTATATTATTCATTTAAAAAATAATTCTAAAGAAAAAGAACCATAATTTTTATTATGTGATCAGGGAATAAAAATTACATAATGCAGACACATTGTGTTTGTATGAGTTTCTGAATTGAAGCAAGTCTGAAAATAAATAAACATCTGTCAAAACAGGTGCAGGGAATGAAACCTTAGGTTAAAAATATACCCAAACCTTTTTGCATAGAAATACAAAGATATGAAGGCACACAAGCCCAATAAAGGGAAAAAATAAAGCACATAGACCCTAAAAAAGAAATTAAAAAAAAAACAAATACATACAATGCGCACAGGCCTTCTGAAAATCCAAGAAAAGGTGTTCAAAACTCCAACAGACAACCGACACATGGCAAGTTTGTAATAAAAAATAAAAATTGGTTTAATAACCCTCTCTGACAAGCCAAGCAATGGTCATAGGAATAAGGTGACAAAGACCAACAAAATCCATGATAGAGTCCAACCAAGGATGTGACGGCCATTGGATAAAATGGAGTGCATCAGACCCATATGGGTCCATACTGGAATCGACATTGACACTGGAGGCGTGTGAATAGAGGTTGCCAAAACCCCAAATCTATCGAGAGAGATCCAAAACCTAAAGTCGACGATTAAGAATGGCCAAGGGATGCTTGAAATGGAGGAATCAATAGAATAATCGGTCACTGAAAGAACCTCGTCCCCTCAAATTCCACTTTGGTGAGTGAACACACAACAAAGAAATCACCCGGTGGTACCCTGACAAAAAATGATCACGCGACAAATTCCATAAGAACCACAAGCCAGAAAAACCATGCAAGGAGAGAAAATGTCATGGAAACAGAGATCTGGAAGCAAAATTCAAAACATGTGACGAGAGAGGAAACTCGCAGGACCAACAACGATGATATAGGATTGTGGCGGCAAATGGAGGCTCCAAGACCTATAACCACCTTGAAAAGCCCACGCCAAGAAAGACTTGAAATTAAAACATCCCAAACTAGGAATATGAAGGAATGTGTCAATGCCAAGGAAAAGGAAGGCACGAAACAACGAACTGGGGTGGTCAATGTTCTAACTGCCCTGTCCCCTGCTCTATCAAATCTCAACCCCCCACACAACTGACACTCATATATCAAATTATAATTTATCATTACTGTGATAAAACTTAATTTAATATGAAAACTAATTATAGAAAATACACATTAATTAGAGAAGTAGAGGAAGAAATAAAATTACTCTACAATAATAAAGGTTTTGGGTATTCACGTGAGAAATAGAAAATTGAAGTCCCTAGAAGATACAAGGAGTCTTATTTTTTTGGAAAAATAAAAAAAATGGAGACTCATCATTAAGGCATCATGGTTATAGTTTGGGGTGAGAGTACAAAATTCTTTCATAGATCCGCAATTATAGAAAGAATATAAATTTTAGTTAGAAAAACGAAATTTGATATGGTACCTAGGCTATAAATTTAAAGGGCATGGAATTTGAAGGCGTAAACCACTTTTCCTTCCTTTTCAAGGAGGATGATCATGCCTTAATAGTAGAAGTGACCATACCATTAAAATCCTTCCCTAGCTTCATTAATGAGGATGATAAATAGGTCATAATGGAAGAAATTGGGAGATAATGATTGTATCAGACTTGATAAAGTTTAAAAAAAAAAAAACTTCCCAAGCTCGATGAAGTACCAATGGAATATTTTTTGGCTATAATGAATTTATAGAGGTGGATTTACAAAGAGTGGTGGAGACTACAAGAATTGAAGGAAAAAAAACATTTAATACAACATTCCTAGCCAAAATAGTAAACTATGCTACAATTAAGGAAATTGTAAAACTGAAATAGACAGTGTTGGGGGTCCAAGCGGAATAGGAAGGTGGCCACCAATATCCACCTGCATCATTCCTCCCCCCTTAGGAAGCAATCATCCCCATTGCATCGAGTGCCTCCATGAGATGGGGAAACTTCTGCTGAACTTGGTCCGTGGTGAGCCACTTGCCTTGGTGTAGCAGTTGGTCAGCTTTGACAACTCGATACACTTGGATCTTATGTTGGCAAGTGTTCTTGATCTGTCTATCATTATCCAATCAGTTGTGGCATGTTCCATGTAGTTTGGGTTTAGCTCTACTAGTGTGAGTTGTTCTGCAATGTTGGATGTGTCTAACAATGGTGTAAAGTATGGTTGAAGGCGGTGTAGATTGAACACTACGTGAAAACCAAGGATCAGTGGAATGTTGAGCTCGAAGGAATTGTTCCCTATAGCCTTGGTGATGGTGTATGGCCCATATCAGAGTGGGCAAAGCTTGCGATGGGGTCCATCGAGGAGATCATTCTGCAAATGTAGCCACACTTTGTCGCCCACCTGGAACTTGTGTGACACTTTTTGCTGATCATGGCGCTACGTATACTTAGAATTAGCTTTGTCCAATATATCATGGACTTGTTGGCGGATGTGTTCAATGCGCTCAATGAAGCTGTTAGCCCTGTCGACTATGGATTGGACTTGATCCGAATCCGCCTGAGTAGCTGCAAATGGTATGGCCACATTAATGGGACATAATGATTGAAATCCCAACCCTGCCTGAAAGGGGTTGTGGCCCGTTGAGATGTGGAGAGATCTGTTGTAGCTGTGCTAGACATAAGGGAGGCTTTCATTCCATGTGAGTGGATACTTCATGTTGTACATGCACAGAATGTGTATGATCATCTTGTTGACGACTTCTGTTTGGCCATCAGTTTGGGGATGGAAATTCGTGGACTTAGTGAGTTTGGTATCCAACATCGACCAGAGACTTGACCAAAATTCACTTATGAATATGTTTTCCCAATCATAGACAATGGATTGTGGGAACCCAAAGTGTACTGACATTTCTCAAAGAAGAGCTTAGCAGTGGCCTCTATTGTGATACTCTTCTTACAGGCCGCCATAATGACCATCTTAGAGAATCTGTCGATGACAATGAAAACGTAGTCGATGCCATGCTTAGTAGAAGGAAGGTCCGTCATGTAATCCATGGAGATGTATTCCCAAGGCTGACTAGGAGTAGGTAGAGGAGTATATAGGCCTTGCTTCTTGATGGTAGGTTTGGCAATGTTGTAGGTAGTTCAGGATTTAATGTGCCTCCCAACATCTCGACGAAGGTTCAACCAATAAAAACACTTCTGCAGTACTACCACTGTTTTCTCTACTCCGAAATGTCCAGTGACCCGACTGTAATACACCTCCCAAATCATCTTAGCATGCTCGCTTGAAGGAACATACATGTGTATCCTGGTGGTGAAAATTTGGAACCTACCTTCCAGGAGTGTCTGGTATGTGCTCCCAAATTCTCGATCATTCTTGTAAAGATGAGGTCACACCAAAGTCTCGTGCCCACAGGAGTCGAGCACAGTGATCAACACCATGACTGGTGGTCGACTTAGGTAGTCTACAACATTATTGGTGCTTACCTTCTTATACTTAATGTTCAAATGGATTTGTTGCAAGTATGTGGACCGTTTCTAACGACAATCGTTCTGCAACTTCCCTTGTGCCTATATGAGTTGCAGGGGTCAGTGGTCTTTGTGGATGACCGTTTTTTTCTCCAAAATGTAATGCTTTTGTTGACGACAAACCTGCACAATGTAATACATTTATTTTTCGTAAGTGGGATACTTTCAGACTGTGTCTGAAAGTGTCTCACTGTGGTAAGCCGCTGGATGCCCCTTCTGAGTAAGAACTACACTAATAACATAGTTAGAGGCGTCTGTCTCAATCTCAAATGGTTGATACAGGTCTGGTAATGTGAGCACTAGTGCAGAGCAGAGGTGATGCTTTAACTCAGTAAATTCCTTCTATTGGGTTTCAGACCAAAAAAATATTCTTTCGCTCCACTCTTGGTGACTTGACTTAAAAGCTAAGTGATATGAGAGAACCCCAACACAAACCTGCGGTAGAAACTCGGAAGACCCAGAAAGTTGCGGAGTTCTGTTAGAGTGGTTGGGGCTGGCCAATCCTAAATGACTTGTATCTTGGCTGGGTCCACATGCACACCTTGCTCATAAATGATGTACCCTAGATATTGAACTTGGGTCATGCCAAAAATGCTTTTCTCCAAATTGGCACACAACTTGTCTTGTCACAAGGTTTGAATAACCTGTCGAATATGCTGGAGGTGCTCTTCCCAACTCTGGATGAAGATAAAATGTCATCTAAATAAACCACCACGAATGCATTGGTGAAGGGTCGCAAGATGTCATCCATCAATCTCATGAAGGTTGCAGGGGCATTCATCAACCCGAAAGGAATGACCAACCATTCGAAAAGCCCCTCCTTGGATTTGAAGGCAATCTTCCACATATTGGAGGGTTCGATAGAAACCTGGTGATAACCGGACTTCAAGTCAATCTTGCTAAAATATTTATCCCCCTTGAGCTGGTCTAGAAGGTCATCAATCTATGAGATTGGGTACCTATTCTAGACAGTGACTTTGTTGACCGCTCGATAGTCAATACAGAGTCTCTAGGTCCCATCCTTCTTCTGTACTAATTCATCGGGTTCCCACAGGGCGATGAGCTTGGCTTGTTGTTCCCTTTCTGCAACAGCTCCTGAATCTGCCTCTTTATCTCACCGTTCTCCAGAATAAAGCATCGATAAATTATTCCATTGGGTAGTGGTGTACCCTGGGTCAAATTGATGGAGTGCTTGAACTGACAGTGCCTAGATACCCCTATAGGTGAGGAAAAAAAGTCCCTATACTCCTCCATGACCTTGTCCATCTGTTGCTGCTATGCAGAGGAGCCCTGTCTAGAAGTCGTGGCCATAACCTTCTTCTTGCCCTAAGGGAAAATATAAGGAAAACAAATTTCTTGGTCTGGGAAATGATCTTGTTGCATTTCTTTGGAGTGATCAAAGAGATGCCAGTAGGTGGGGCTACCTCCGGTAGCCTATACAACTTATTTCCCAAAGTAATAATAACAGAGTGAGGTGTAGACTCATATACAACATGTCGCTTCCACAAGTATGGTTGTCCTAATAATACATCACAAACTGCAAGAGGAGCAACATCACACAATATTTCATCCTTGAAGGGCTTGATGTTGTAGGGAAAGTGACACTGCTGGTTGACACGAAGATCTCGTCGTTGGTGAAGCCACCTGATGGTGTACAGATGTAGATGTGTTGTCATCAGTAGGCCCAGCTGCTTCATGACATCTTCTGACATGAGGTTCTTTTGGCTCATGCTATCAAGAATGAATTGCATCGGAGAACCTTTCACCCAAATCTATGAGTGGAAGAGGCGTTCCCCCTCCTCTTGATCTCTAGGTTCATTCTTATGGATTTTGGTGGTTGCCACGCTGGTATTGGGCTCCGCGTCAATGATTTGCTTCCCTTTGTCATTCCCCTTGTCAGGTTCCGACTTAGAGTCGGAACATGTGTCTTATTTAGAAGCCTTCAACTCGGCCACCAGTGACTGCTTGGCCCAACACTCACATGTGTTGTGAGTGGATCTCTTATGGAACTCACACCATTTTCCCATGTCCTTCCTTTTCTTCATGGTGTTGTTCTTTGCTTGCTACTTCAGTGGGTTTTCCTGGGCCACCCCGCCTTAGCTTTGGATTTTCTCTGTGGTTTGGGGCGACTTTTCCTTGCTTCGGATTTGCAAATCCAAAGTCTCGCTTCTTCTATTTAAACTTCCGCTCAATCTTGACAGCGTATTGGTATGTCGTGCCAAACGAGGAGACGTCCAGGAATTCCATCTTGTCCTAGATGTACTTGTGTAGACAGCTGTTGTACTTGAGTACCAAATGTCACTCAAAATCCTTGATACCCAACTTAGTGTGGAGGGTATGGAAAATATTTGTGAACTCTGGTACATCTTGGTCCCTTCCCTACCATAGCATGGTCAACTTTATCTATTTATCTTCATTGCTCTCGATAGGATAATATTGTTCCTTGATGGCGTCTCAGAAAGAATCACAAGTGGGTGTGTCTGAAAACAATGAGGATTTCCTCTTGTCATTTTGTTCACAATAGGTTTCCCACAAGTCTTTGACGTGTGGGGCGACTTTGAGAAATGAAAAAAGTAATCTTTTCACGATTGGAAAAGTCATGAACTGAAAAATATCCTTCCAACATATTCAACCATTTATCTAGGACATCTGCATCTATTTGGCCCTCAAATATGGGAATATTGAAGTTAAATTGTATCTTAAAAGGAGTGGTGCCTCCAAAGTGGCTGCTTGATGAAGATGCGTCACCTGTGGGTAGTTGTCGAAGGATTTGGGCAAAGTTATCTATCATCACGTTCCTTTGTCGCTCGAGTGATTCCTCGAGAAATATTTTGAAAGGATATCCTGCCCCGTCGTCTTTATTTTCTTCCACCATAGGAGGTAGTTAGGGTTTGTGAGGCTGGTTTTGCAAGGGTTCAACTAGATCGAGCCCTAACTCCTTATACCTTGACCTCGTTTGGGATATGCAAAGAAAAATAGAGAAAGAGAAGATCGCTCTGATACCACTGATCCAAAATTAAACATGAATGCAACAAATTACAAATATAACCATAAATACATAAATGCAGCAAAAATAACATTTCATTTCATTAATATCAGAATACTAAACTATGCTTACGAACAGAATGCAAATAAACTAGCTCGAGCGATGGTAGCTTATCTCTGAGAAGAGATGTAGCAGCTACATGCCTTTGAATGTTATGTTACACTAAGGCTCCAAGGCCTATTTATTTTTGAGAAACTATGGAAAACCTAAAACATCGAGAAACCTAACCCTAGTAGATGAAGTGCCAAAACTGTGGGCACCGTTTGGGTAAATTGGTACATCAATTTCCCAGGGTCGTACCTTTCGCATACGATCACTGTTTGTCTATCATAATACCTTGTTTCGAAGATATCGAAGGGTATGCAGAAAAGAAACAATTACTTCATTCTGGAATTTTTTGGTCTCTCCGTTTTCCCTAAAATCGTCGTTTAGGGCCTCAAAACGACTCCGGAAGTTCAGGACTCAAAAAACTACCAAAAATAGTAAATTGTGCTACCATTAAGGAAACTGAAAGATCGAAAGAGACAATGTTGGGGGTCCAAGTGGAATAGGAGGGTGGTCACCAATATTCACCTAGAGCAGTCCTCCCCCCTTATGAAGCAACAGTCCCCATTGCGGTTAGGGCCTCCATGAGATGGGGAAACTTCTGCTGAACTTGGTCCCTAGTGAGCCACTTGCCTTGGTGCATGAAATGGCCAACTTTGACAACCCGATACAGTTGGATATTCTGCTAGAGAGTGTTCTTGATCTGTGTGTCCATGATCCAATCAGTTGTGGCTTGTTCCATGCAGTCTGAGTTTAGCTCTATTGGTGTGAGTTTTTCTGCAATGTCAGATGTGTCCAACAATGGTGGAAAGTATGGCCCAAGGTTGTGTACATTGAACACTAGGTGCAAACCAAGGAAGGGTGGAATGCTGAGCTCGAAGGCATTGTCCCCTACAACCTTGGTGATGGTGTACGACCCATATGGGAGTAGACGAAGCTTACGACGAGATCCAACGAGGTGCTCATTCTGCAAATGTATCCAAACTTTGTCACCCACCTGGAACTTATGCGACACCCAATGTTGATCATGGTGTTGCTTGTACTTAGCATTAGCTCTATCCAATATATCATGGAACTCTTGGCGGATGTGTTGAATGTGCTCAATGAACTTGATAGCCTTGTCGGATTCGGATTGGACATGAGCCAAATCTGCATGAGTAGCTGCAAATGGTATGGGAACATCAATGGGACATAATGGCTGAAATCCTAGCCTTACCTGAAAGGGGCTATGGCCCCTTGAGTTGTCGAGAGCTTTGTTGTAGCTGTGATAGACATAGGGGAGGCTTTCATCCCATGTGCGTGGATGCTTTGAGTTGTACATGCACATAATGTGTATGATCATCATGTTGATGACTTCTGTTTGGCCATCAATTTAGGGATGTAAAGCCATGGACTTAGTGAGTTTGGTATCCAGTACCAACCAGAGACTTGACTAAAATTCTCTTAGGAATATATTGTCCTAATCAGAGACAATGGACTGTGGGATCCCAAAGTGTATCCACTCTCTCTCAAAGAAGAGCTTAGCAGTGGCCTCCGCTGCGATACTTTTCTTGCAGGTCGCCATAATGGCCATCTTAGAGAATTTGTCGATGACCATGAAAACACAGTCGTTTTTGTGCTTAGTAGAAGGAAGGCTTGACATGTAATCCATGGAGATGGAATCCCAAGGGCGACTATGAGTAGGAAGAGGAGTATGTAGACCTTGCTTCTCGATGGTTGGTTTGGCAATGTCGTAGTATTTAATGTCACTCCCAACATAGTGACGAAGGTTCGACCAATAAAAATTCTTCTGCAGTATTGCCACTAATTTCCCTATTTCGAAATGGCCAGCAACCCGACTATAGTGTGCCTCCCAAATCATCTTGGCACGCCCACTTGAAGGAACACAGATGTGTTCCAAGTGGCATAACAATGCATCTTAGAGGTGAAAATTTGGAACTTGCTTACCTTCCAGGAGTGTCTGGTATGTGCTTCCAAATTCTTGATCGCTCTCGTAAAGATGCAGCCACCCCAGAGTCTCCTGCCTATAGAAGTTGAGCAAAGTGATCAACGCAATGGCTAGTGGTTGGCTGAGGCAGTCTGCAACATTATTGGTGCAACCCTTCATGTACTTAATGTTCAAATGGAATTGTTGCAGGTATGTTGACCATTTCTGATGGCGATTGTTCTGCAACTTCCCTTGTGTCTGTATGAACTACAATGGTTGGTGGTCTGTGTGGATGACCGTTTTCTTCCCCAGAATGTAATGCTTCCCTTGATGACAGGCTTGCACAATGGAATACATATCTTTGTCATAGGTGGGATACTTTCAGACTATGTCTGAAAGTGTCTCACTTTTGTAAGCCACTAGATGCCCCTGTTGAGTATGAAATGCACCAATAGCATAGTTGGAGGCATGTCTCTCAATCTCAAATGGTTGTTTCAGGTATGGTAATGTGAGCACTGATGTAGAGAAGAGGCGATGCTTCAACTTGGAAAATTTATTTTCACTCCGACCTTGGCGAATTGACATGAAGTTCAAGTGATATGAGAGAACCCCAACATGAACCTGCAGTAGAAATTAGCTAGACCTAGAAAGCTACGAAGCTCTGTTAGAGTGGTTGGGGTTGGCCAATCCCGAATGAATTATATCTTGGCTGGGTCCACATGCACACCATTCTCATCAATAATGTACCCCGTGATAACTAGACTTCAAGTCAATCTTGCTGAAATATTTGGCCCCCTTTAGCTGGTCCAGAAGGTCATCAATCTGTGGGATTGGGTACTATTCCGGACAATGATCTTGTTCAATGCCCGATAGTCAATACAGAGTCTCCAAGTCCTGTCCTTCTTCTATACCAATACAATCGGGATCCCACAGGGTGATGATCTTAGCCTGATGTGCCCTTTCTGCAAAAGCTCCTTAATCAGCCTCTTGATCTCATCATTCTCCATAACAGAGCATTGATAGATTGGTCAATTGGGTAGTGGCGTGCCCAGGATCATATCGATGGAGTGCTTGACCTGACAGTGCATAGGTACCCATGTAGGTGAGGCAAAAATGTCCTATACTCCTCCATGACCTTGTCCATCTACAGTTGTTGTGCGGAGGAGCCTTGTCTAGAATCCGTGGTCACAACCTTCTTCTTTCCCTGAGGGCGAATCATAAGGAAAACAAATTTCTTGGTTCGGGAAATGATCTTACTACATTGCTTTGGAGTGATCAAAGAGATGGAGGTAGGTGGGGTTACCTCTGGTATCCTGTACAACTTATTACCCAAAGTAATAATCATAGAGCGAAGTCTAGAATCATATACAACATGCCACTTCCACAAGTATGGTTGTCCTAATAATACTTCACAAACTTCAAGAGGAGCAACATCACACAATACCTCATCTGTGAAGGGCTTGATGTTGTAGGGAAGGCGACACTGTTGGCTGACTCAGAGATCTCATCCTTTGTGAATCCACCCGATGGTGTACGATTGTGGATGTGTTGTCATCGGTAGGCCCAACCGCTTCACGACCTCTGCTGAATGAGGTTCTTTGGGCTCCCGTTGTCAAGAATGAACTGCAGCGGAGAACCTTTCACCCAAATTTGTGAGTGGAAGAGGTGTTTTCCCTCCTTTGGATCTTCAGGCTCATTCTTCTGGATTTTGGTGGTGGCCACGGCGGCACTGGGCTCCGCGTCAATGATCTGCTTCCCTTTGTCATTCCCCTTATCAGGTTTTGACTCAGAGTCAGAACATGCATCTGATTCAGAAGCCTTCAGCTCGGCTACCAATGACTGCTTGGCCCAACACTCACTTGTGTTATGAGTGGATCTATTATGGAAGTCACACCATTTTCCCATGTTCTTCTTTGTCTTCGTGGTTTTTTTTCTTTGCTTGTGGCTTCGGTGGGTTGTCCTGGGCCGTCCCGCCTTGGCTTTGGCCTTTCTGCTAAGGATTGGGGGAAACTTTTATTTGCTTCAGATTCGCAAATCTAAAGTCTTGCTTATTTTGTTTAAACTTCTGCTCAATTTTGACAAAGTATCAGTATGCTATGAGAAGTGAGGAGATGTCCAGGAACTCCATCTCGTCCTAGATGTACTTGTGCAGAGAACACGGTACTTGAGTACCAAATGCCACTTAGAAACCTTGATACCCAAGTTAGTGCGCAGGGTATGGAAAATATTTGTGAACTTCGACACATCTTGGTCCCTTCTCTGCCGTAGCATGGTCCAATTTATGTATTTATCTTCATAGCTTCCGACTGGGTAATATTGTTCCTTGATGGCATCTCAGAAAGAATTCTAGGTGGGTGCAGCTGAAAACAGTGAGGATTCCCTCTTGTCCTTTTGTTCATAGTAGGTTTCCCACTAGTCCTTAATGTGTGGGGCGACTTTGAGAAGTGAAAAAGTAATATTTTACTGATTTAAAAAGTCATGAATTGAAAAATATCCTTCCAACAGATTTAACCATTTATCTACGACTCCTGCATCTATTTGGCCCTTGAATATGGTAATATCGAAGTTAAATTGTACCTTAAAAGGAGTGTCGCTTCCAGAGTGGCTGTTGGATGAAGATCCGTCACTTGTGGGTAGTCGTCAAAGGATATGGGAAAAGTTATCCATCATTGCGTTCCTCCGTCGCTCGAGGGCTTCCTCAAGAAATATTTTGAAAGTATATCCTGCCCCCTCCTCTTTCTTTTCTTCTGCCATGGGAAGCCATCGGGGTTTGCGATGCTGGTCTTGAAAAGGTTCAACCTGGAATGGCTTTGACTAAAATGCCAATGGAGCTTCACCTCTCCATATGTGTTAAAACCCTACAATTACCCCGAGATAAAAATAATAGAAACTATTATACTCTCCCAAACCAATCTGCATTGTCTAGTAGAGTTAGAGAAAATGCTTCGTTAGATAAGTAATAAAAACATAAATACATCATGGAGTATAAGTGATAAGTCATTTAGGTCCAAAATACCCAAGGCCAAGAAAAAATATGCATCCAAAAACAGCACAAATACTTCCGATAATATGTAGGACCACCCCATACATAACATAACAAAATAGGAAGATCAAAATTTGATGTGTCAACACAAAGGAATTATGATGGATATATCAAGTAAGACTACTAAGCTGAGCTAAAAAAGATAGAGTTACCGAGACTAAAAAAAAAGGAGCATAGAAGACCGTCGAATATCCAACCGGCAAAAAGCACATATTAATTTAACTTCAACACCAGTTAATGAATCCTGATCTTATTTCTATCCCACTTCTGATAACTAGCAGATTTGGGTTATGTCAAACTAATTTTGCAAAGCAAGAAATAAAAGCAGAGGATTGCAACTGTAATGTCATGGAGGCGAAGTTTGTACCACATTTAGTCATATCACCCACAGGCCAATTCCACATCCACATTCGAAATCGTTCCATCCAAATATTCCTAGGAAGAAAGGGGATCGATTTTCCCTTGCGACAAAAAACAAGTGGATGGCATTTTTCTAATTATAATATTAGACCAGGTAGCATTTAAGAATGACTAAGCCTATTCTTAATTTTAAATTTTAATTAAAATTTTAACGAGGTTAATTTTATATGGTTAAATTTCAATGGTGTATTAATAAGTTATAACTTGATTAGTTAAGTTAGTAAGGTAATGAGCAAAAATGTTTTAAATTATATGTATTTGTGTAATATCCAACCGTTATTAAGATGTGGGATACTATTGGTATTTGAAGGCATGAAGTTATATCTATGTTAATGGTCACAATATTACCACTCTACAACAATTTATGTGAGAGTACATTAACTTGAAACACTCACATTAATAATCATAAAATCTATCAATTATACAATAAGTGACCCCTAATGACATATTCTAATAAATATATGACATTGTTGGTGGTCAACCAAATTCATAAATAAACCGCAAGAGTCCAAGTCAACCATAACTTGAAATCTATATCAAACTTCAATTTATTAACAACCTTACCCTTTGCAAATTATATATATATAACCAAAAGTTATATAAATAAACTAGAATTCATCTTAAATTTCTAATAAATTATATAATAAAAATGATTCTTAAAGAAAAGAAAAAAAAAAAAAAAAAAAAAAAAAAAAAAAAAAAAAAAAAAAAAAAAAAAAAAAAAAAAAAAAAAAACCGTAAATGTAATAAGTAAACTTTAAAATATAATGTGATTAACATATACAATTTATCATAATTGACTTAATTCTATAAATTTAAATTTAAATTAACCATAACTTAAAAATTATCTCAAACTTCAAACTATCAAGTAACTTATCCTTTGCAATTTACAAATTCTAATATTAATTATATCAAACTATAATGTATTAACCACTTTCCCATATCAAATTACAATATATTAACTATTTTACACTTAGCAAATTCTAATATATAAACTGTGTTATATTATAGTATAGACATAGAAATATAAAATACTAATAGGCTTAATTTTAAAATAGAGGTTTATTACATCTAATGTTTTTACTAATATTTAGGAAGCAAAAATATAAATAACTATAATTCATTATAAAATAAATAAACTAAAATAAACTAAAAAAACCAAGAGAAGAGATGTAAAGCGTTATCTAACTCTTATATGTTTTGAGTTTTGAGATGTAAAGTGTTATCTAACTATTATTTTGTCTTCAACTCCTGAAAGACAGATAAGATTTCATTTAAAGATTCAGACTCAGTTCAGCGAAACCCTACCAACCCAGTAAAGAAATTTAAAACAGTTGACGTGTATGGAGGGAATACCTGGAACGACTCACTTTCTCAATTAAAATGCTAATGGTCTTTCTCCACCATCTACGCTTTGTCAATTGAAATGCTAATGGTCTTTCTGCAATTCCCCTGAGATAAAAATAATTAAAATTGTCACACTCTCCTAAACCAATCCATTGTCTAGCAGATCAGTTGGGTTGTCTCAGATTAATTTTGCGAAGCCAGAGAGAGAAATTTGGAGGAATGAAACCATGGAGGCAAGGGTTGTATCGGTGAGGCAAGAATGACCACATCCACATCAAAAGATATTGAGTTTATCTTTTATCTTCTACTCTTCTCCAGATCACTCACCGACAAACCAACGAAACACAAACTCAAAAAGATAAGATGGAAAGAACGACTGATGTAGAGAGCACTACAAAAACCAAGCCATGCGTGTTAAAGATTAAATTGTTGACAAATAGAGGAACCCGAACCAATCTAAGCAAGGCCATAATCTAGCAGCTAGCTCATCCATTTTGTAGATATCTACTAGTTTAAAAAGATTCTAAATATCTGTCTATGGATTCACATTAAACTAAACAAAAGCATACCTCTATAATTCCAATGGGGGATCCTCTAAAACAGGCGATGATGATGTAATGGTACACATGAGATTGTTTGTCATTAGGGTGATGACAGGTGGTGGACATGTGTACGCCCCAAAAAAGAAGATTATTTTGAAACCTTTGTGCTAGTTGTTTGTAAGACATGAAGTTTTTATCAAGACTCGCCATTGTGATAACATTGTTGGGGTTTTCATTGGGTAGGGGCTGTTACAGATCCATTTGGGCACATCAAATCCCAACATCCAGATTAGTGCTTTAGGGCTCATCAAACCCTAATTTCAATTGCTTCATGCCCTAAACAAGTCACCCCTTTGAATGCCTCCTTCCCAGATAGTTTCATGACTTGAAGACATCCAGAAGTAGCCTCTAGAGGGACCAGCATAGGTAAGCCCTTATGAAGGTGCGCTGCAGAGCAGTTGAGTCCACTGCCAGGGTGCTCTGCAGAGCACTTAGGCTTCCTTTCACCTGCGCTGGGCGAGAATGAGCGAAATTCACATAGGGTTTGGGGAATATTCTTATCTTTTGAAGTCATCTAGAAGTTTCCCTCACTTATTAACTCCTAATGAGCTCGAAAATGGATGAGGAATGAGTTAAGGTGCAATACTATCCTCTCATCCCTTCCTTCATGGAACTAATTCTATGGAAGGCCATTCAATGCCACCATTAATGACAAAACCTCCTTCATCTTCCTATAAATTGACCACTCATCTAAGTGATCAGGGGCTGGATTATGTTGAATTGTAAGGAGATAATGCTGCTATGAGATTTGGATTTGAAGCAAGTATTGTAATGATACAAGTTTGTCATGCTTTTGATGTGATGTGGATGAGATCCAAGCTGGAGGAATGGCTTTGAATCAGGCACCAATGGTTGTACTTCCTTCTTCTATCTAATAAAGTGTTTGAACCTTTTTCCCATATGTTTGTATTGTTTCATAATGCTTACGCGTGTGAATTGTATCTGATTCCTTTCACTTATATTCAATAGATCGTATGCTTCGATCGGTTTTTGTCTTTTGTTGCATTTATAGGGTACTTCTCAAGCAGATTAAGTACGGGAAGGAGCGACGGAATCGATACAAGGGAGACGAGAGGAAAGCAGAACTATAGGTAGGCCTTCTATCTTCTCATCTTATCTATTGCTTATAGGAAAAGTCTAAAACACTCTAAACTGTTGTTCTAGATACAACTACTTATCTATCTATCCGTAGATGCTAAGTTCTCCAAAACAGGAGCTTGCAATGTGTAAGTTGGTCAACAATGATAAATTTCCTTTGGTGGGGAAACATCATTGTGAATAATACTAAAGAGGCAACCACTTTCATGGCGTACATGTAACTATATCCTAGGAGAATGTTATAATTGAGTTGTGCATGCTTTACTTCAACATCGATAAGAACCATATTACTGACTAGCTTGATGAGAACATTTTGGTAAAGGCCTTCAGGTTGTGAGGGGTGACCGTCATAAGCTCTAAGAGAGATGGTGGATGGCATAATATCAGGTGTTCCTAACCATTTGGAAATGTTGGTGGGCATGACATAGGCAGAGGAACCTTCGTTAATGATGCATCGATGAATATTGATGTTTTTTTTATCCTGACAAGGATTTGGAATGCGACACCTGACGATAATCGTGGTTCACTTTGAACTAAACCCTTATCTTTGTAATATTGAGATAATCATATGGTATTCAGACTCTAAGAAATAAGAGCTTGTAACCTGTTAGAGTCCTATGCTAGGAATCAAGCTATTATCCTTTTACCATGTAATTTATGTGTCAGCGTAGCCTATTGATCAATGTTTGCCAATAGTCAAAGGTTTTTCATGTCAAAAGAATCATTGTTATCAGAAGGGCAGTCAGTACAAAGTTGGGAGGGGTTATTGCTTGTAATATTTAGCTCAATTTTTCTTGTAGGTGCAACCATTTGATGGATCTCAGAACCAACTTTCCAATGGTATGTGGAGCTCTCCAAATGGACCCTAGAGTCAAAAGTTAGAGCAAATCAAAGTTTCCCTTTGCAAAGCATAAAAAAAGTGAGAAAATGCCTAAGTAAGGTCTTAGATCCCACATATCAAATATTTGTAATCGGAGGTCCCACATCCTACAGTTCAGAGGCTCATAATCAGATTGGCAATCAGAGGTCCAGAGCCCATCGCATATCGGTGATCAGCGATTTTCAAACGATGAAAAATGACCACATTCAAAAAATGCAGATATGCAATAGAAATATGCGATAAAAGCGCCAAGAATGGCCAATAGCGTTAAAGTGTCGGGGGGGCCTAAAACAAATTTATAAAGGATTGGCATATAAAAATAGAGAAGGTCATGCCTTTTCTCTCTCCTCCCAAAGGGACGCATGTCGCGCAATGATTGGATCCGATAAAGGACACATGTCAAACAGAGACTGGATTTGATAACATACACGTGGCGGCAAGGGCCATGTGGAGGATGATGTCAGGTCACCAATCGACGATCGCAAGGTTGAGGCACATAGCAGCATATGTTGAAAACACCGATTAGAGAATAATGGGAGAGGAGCTTCGATGTGAGAGCTAAGTCACGGTCACAAAGAACTAAAATAATCAAGGGGCTATCGGCACAAGGCGCGCAACGGAAAAAGGATGTGAATAGTGGTTTTTGTGTTAAAGTCATGAAATTAAGCGGAAAGGTTATTAATGTTTTTGTTTTATATGTTAAAACAAGGCGTGGCCGTCTCTCTTCCTCTCTCCATGTGGATCAGGCCACGTCATGGGTTGGAGATCGCAAGTTTCAAAATGTGCAACTAAATGCGAAATTTCGAAATCGCCAAACACCGAAGTTTCGATATTCAAAGGGGCCTAGGTGCATATATGTGTGGTTATATGGTTTTGTATGCCCGTAATGCAATATTACATTGAATCATCTCCCATCCCAACCAAAGGGTTTAGCCCCTAAAAAGGCTTGGCCCTAAGTTCTAAAGCTCTGATATAAAGAAAGTGTCGATATATTGGCCCCGATCATTTGTTTGGTCACAAAAATGAAGAGATGTATCAAAGCACGCCGAAAGGGGAGTAAAACACAGTTGCAACACAGAACAAAGGATTCATTGTTTCCTTTTTTCATCCTGATGACAGGGGGACCTTATAAACTCAAGAAAAGGAATTGATAGGTTTGAAGAGCTAACAAAGTAGGAAATAAATGAACCAAGGCATCTAGATATTTCATGTTGTTTCTTACAAGTTTTTTAGCATGATGGCAAACAATTGTAGTTTTTTCCAAAGGCACCATTTTGAGTTGTTGTGTCTAATTTTTGATGTAAACATTAAGTTTTGTTTTCTTGAGTTTCCATTTGTTCTGAATGGATAACTCACTCATTGAATTTGGTCATAGGATATTTCATTTTGTAAGCCTATTTAAGATGATGAAAGGCAATGTAGAAAGGGTTGGTTGGTTATTGATTGATTAGTGTTGGAAGCAAAGACCCGTGTTTTGTATTTTCAAGAATTTTTAGGTGAATAGAAGAAGGACGAGGGTATTTTGCTAGGGATTCTCGTGTCAAATATCTATTGGTATGTGGGTTATCTCTGTTACTATTTTTACTTATATTTCCATGATGTTAAGATAGTTCTTCATGCTTAGTTAAGAGAAACTTGCAGAATTCACTTTGTGCTCAGCCTTGTGTTTGCTAAAAATTTATGTGTTTCCTTTTCTTCTAAAGGTAACTTGAATTCATCCTAGTTTGATGTCATTTTGTCATCTTTAATGTTATGATCATCCATTACTACAACAAAATTTGTTAATTGCTAACAAAGCTGCCTATCCTGCCCCTGCTTAAGATATCATCATTATCCCTTATTCATTAAAATCATTAAAGAGATGAGCTTGTTCAAAGTGGGTTTTCCTTCCTTCACTTACCTTCAAGCCACCACTTAAACTTATCCTTTTATCATCATAGCTTTCCTGAAATCCTAATTACCTCAGCCAATTCATTGACTGAAATCCTATAGAGAGCCTCCTCTAAAGTTAGAAGGGATATATTCTAGCTTACAAGTGGTTTGTGGTTACCTCTGGGTTTCCTTCCTACAACCAAAGGAAATTATGGACTGCTAACATAACCAATTACGTATTCTCTATAATCAATAATTATTAGTATCATAGTCACCTAATTTGATTCGAGTGGGATTGAACCACCTTATATCCATAATAGGTTATGCTACATACTTCTAATTATTGTAAGGGTTAAGCTATTCTAGTTATGTCTAAGTCGTAATCAATGAAACCCATTACTCTTACTTTAATCTCATAACATTGGTAAGGTACAAGCTCCAAGATTAACTACTTGTATTTACATATTCTTTGTTATAACATTATGAGCCGTTAATACAAAGCTGGGATATACATACTTCCCTAATCAATGGAGTTTTATGTTCATCTTACGTATTTATTGTAATCAATAGTTAAACATCAAACTTAGTATTATTATTAAACATAGCTTAATGACTGGAAAGATTAACTACCTGTATTTATCTATTCTTTTTTATAACATTATGAGCTCTTAGTACAAAGCTGGGATATACATACTTCCCTAATTAACGTGGTTTTATGTTGATCTTACGTATTTACTATAATCAATAGTTGTGTAGGAATTTACAGAGTAAGTTCCTCAGACAGAACACCAAAGGACACCGCTCACAAACAGATCACAGATCAATACACCAGTATTTTGACGTGGGTTAAAACCCTCAAAGAGGGAAACAGTCCGTGGCCTGAACCAACGCAACCACTTCAGGAAATTTATTAATAAAAGAATGAAAATTTACATAAAGCTTCTCTCGTGAACAGTTAACCTACAAATGACCCTCCATGCTCTTTAAATAGAGATCATGGACCAATCGGGTGCTAAGCCACAGATCAAGTGTCGGTAATACCGAGGAGAGAATGAACCGTCAGATCGCTACATATCGTGACCGTCGGATTGTAAGTTACAAAAGTACATAGTAAAGAAACACACTTTACCTAACTCTATACTAGACCAAGTTATACTTAACTATTTCCTATGTGTCGGAATATCCTAACAAGTTGAACATCACACGTATTATTAGTATTAAACATAGCTTAATGACTGGAATAATACTAACATTATAGGTAATGAAATTAGCTATGTTCTTACACATATTTTTTATAATGAATGATGACCCTAATTACCTCTATTACTGGGTTTAGGCCTTAATAAGAGAACCATAGAAGATGAGTATTGATCTGTTTTTTACCCGACCTTACTATACATGTGAAAACCTTAGTGAGTGTTTGAAAGGTATTACTTGTAAATCAATGGGAGGTAGGCACTACAACCTACATCTTTCTGTACATGCATGTCAAGGGTTAGATAAAGAAAAACAAGGTTTTGAAACCCCTGAGTTCAAAAACATGTTATCCGCATCTCCTAGACATCCATAATAGGTTTGAACCATATTTCCCTTGCCCCATTAATTCATCATCATGTCATTGATTCCATAGGGCCAAAAACCTATAAGTGATCTCAACCCTTCTTTAGCTAGAGTCACCTTCAAACCACCAAGGTTGATGGTCTCATTTTCCCCTCACAAATATCCATTTTCATCATCCATCCTCTAAGTACCAATGGTGTTAAGTGTTCAAGTATTTTCATTGTGGTCACCATTAGCCAAGATAAAGCCTTTGTCACGTAAGGTCTTCTTTTCACATGTATCCTTAAGCCTCCAATCATTAAGATGAAAAAGTAGTGAATGTTGTCGGAGACCAGAACCAACAATACCGATAGAGACATAAACATCTTCACCTGATCATTATCTACTCTTCAAACACCACCACAATTTTGTAGCATAATCTGTGGATGGATGGATGGATATACCTCTAACTCCCTGGGCTAATTATAAGATTAGATTGAGCAGGAGCAGTCTTGAATGATTATGGAGAGCAGCGAGGTTGTTTTCAAAGTGAAACAATATCTATTCTGTACTTTTAACTTACTCGGAAGGGGAGTTCTGCTAAGTTAAATGTGTTCATCCAACTCCTTTCTTTCAAAATGCTAAGGACACCAGGTTCCTAGCTTGAGAACCTATGTCTTCCATTCCAACAGTCCACCTGCTCCCTTCTTCGATTCATCCTGATGCCTTGGTATACATTAGATAAGATTTCCCATCTACAACTATCTTGCTATTAACTGGTAGAGGTTTTGAAGACTTATTAAAAGAGAGAAGATTAAAATGAGATAGAGATCTTTTATTTTTGTTGATATTTAATATCTCTTATATATTTTCAAATTTGATTGAATAATCTTCAACACATTTTAAGAACCAACTCAGAGGGAATGAATAAATTCATAAAGATGGGTCAAATAGTATTGTGAATATCCTTACCACAACTTAGCTTGGTTTGAGTATCATAGTGAAATGCATGATAAATGAAAGAGAATCCAAGGTCCTGAGCTAGCTCTGCTCGGGTAACATTAGATTGAGTTTCAAGCACTTGAAAATTCCCTCTTGTTGAATTCCCTATTTCCATCCTTTTGTATCGACCTCATTGATAAGGTCGACACAAAACCAATCAACTAAGGCCGACATAGGACCTTCTAGCTCTTGTACCTGACCTAACCAAGCTTAGCGGTTGTGAGATGTTCTCGATGAAATGAGCAGCAAATTTCCTGAACGCACTCACTCATATATGCTATTTCAAAAGGGATACTGACTCAAGTCATTCATACCCCTTTGTGGGTAGTTTGCTTAAAGGAAGGTAAATAGATCCCTGCTACCAAAGAGAAAATGGTCGTCTTTTGCTCTATGAGAAGGAGGTGGTAATTTCAGTAAGAAAAGATGTCATCCTATTTGAGGCGCTTGAGAACCCACGCATTAAAAAACTAGCCTAAGGCGCAACCAAGCACAAGTAGCCAATTCTTCAACAAGCAAAGTAAAAGGTAAAAGTATATTCTAAAGATCCAGTAGCAAAGTAAGTAGTATATATAGCATATCTTTGGGAAATAAGACCTTATTCAATCCCCAACATGAATTTTCTATGTCTCAAGTGGGTTATCCTAGACAACCCAATGATCTGTTGAAAACAGTAAAAAAGTCCTGTTTAGGGATGGACCCTAAGACCGGAAAGCTTGCTATATACATAAATGAAACTAATTTTTCTCGAGGGAGGTATTTAGAAATTTTGGGGGTAAGAAAGAAAGAGGGTTGGTCCATTGAAAACCTACCTGATCTACGAGTGATCAAAAAGTGATTCTACGAGCATGTTTCAAATCGTAAAACATCCCTTTCTGACCAATAAGGTAAATCATCTAATAAATATGCTCTTTTTTTGCTTTTTCTTGACTGAGAGGGAATGTTTGAATTGGAAGGTCATTAATGGGAACCAAACCTATTTCCATTTGGACCAATCCAATTCCCGCTAAGGTAGTTAGAGAAAGAATAAGATAGGGTCATAGAAAGAAAGCCTAATTACTTTTCTTAGATAGAGGTAGGGGACTCAATCACTACTTCTTAGAGCCATAGAGTTTGAAGTTTCACTCACTCACTAGCCACCATAGAGTATACACAACTTAGATAAGAAGAACTAGCCTTCTTATAAGCTTAGAGAGGAACTAATTCACTACTTCAGGATTAAGATAAGCTTAGAAAGGACAAGTGGGAACTCACTAATCACTAGCCAAGACAAATCATGTTGCATGCAAAGGAAGTGGGAACTAATCACTATCTTATAAAGTTGAATTCATTTTCTTTTATTAACAACTAATACTCATCTTATTTATTTTAATGTGTTATGGGAATTTAATATAATCCCATACTTCCTCGACCGAAGGGAGGCACCATCTAGTTGTTTGAAAGGATAAGACATACTTACAGTATGGTTGTTGTTAGGGGGTTTGGGGGACACTTTACTCCCCAAATAGCAAAGGGGGCTTAGTCAGCTTGCAATAGTGTTTTGACTTCTACCGCAGAACCGAGAGTACAAGGCTCTCTAAAAAGATATTATTTAGGAATGTGCGAGAACAATCAGAATGCGCGAGAAGTTCTAAGTGGGTTGATTACTTCTATCCATCCCTCTGTCCATCTAACCCTAGGTAGGGTATGGCTTAGGAACTTCATGAATTCAAAGAGAAAATTCTGAGGTCAGGCCTAGATTCACTATTTGGTTAGAGAAGCATTCCTAAATGAATAACAGACCCACTAATTTAGAAATTCTCTTTTAATTATTAGAATATCAAATTAAGACGAGATAACTACAAGATTGCAGGAGCAAAGCTAAAAGGAATTAAACAAATTAGATGCAACATATAATCATTTATTTCGTTATTTCATGTTTAGGAATCATACAGACGGTCCATAGACATTAACATGCTATTTAATCATGATGATAATGTAGAGGTAGCAATTCCACCTGGTGAGTGGACACGCAAATTCCACTGTGGTGAGTGGACACACAACAAAGAAATCACTCAGTGGTACCCTGGAAAAAAATGATCACGCGACAAATTCCATAAGAAAAACAAGCCAGAAAAACAATGCAATGAGAGAAAATGTCGTGGAAACAGAGATCTGGAAGCAAACTTCAGAAGACGCAACGAGAGAGGAAACTCGCAGGACCAACAATGATGATATGGGATTGTGGCTGCGAGCGGAGACTCCAAGACCTATAGCCACCTTGAAAAAGCCCACACCAAGAAAGACTTGAAAATAAAGCATCCCCAACTAGGAATATGAAGGAATGTGTCAATGCCAAGGAAAAGGAAGGCACAAAACAATAGACCGGGGTGGTCAATGTTCCAACCACGCTATCCCCTGCCTCGTCAACTCTCAACCCCCCACACAACTAACACTCATATATCAAATTATAATTTATCATTACTATGATAAAACTTAATTTAATATGAAAATTAATTATAGAAAATACACATTAATCAGAGAAATAGAGGAAGAATTAAATTTATTCTACAATAATAAAGGTTTCGGGTATTCGCGTGAGAAATAGAAAATTGAAGTCCCTAGAAGATACAAGGAGTCTTATTTTTTTGGAAAAATAAAAAGGATGGAGACTCATCATTAGGGAATCATGGTTATAGTTTGGGGTGAGAGTACAAAATTCTTTCATAGATCTGCAATTATAGAAAGAATATAAATTTTAGTTAGAAAAAATGAAAATTGATATGGTACCTAGGCTACAAATTTAAAGGGTATGGAATTTGAAGGCGTAATCCACTTTTCCTTCCTTTTCAAGGAGGACGATCATGCCTTAATAGTAGAAGTGACCATACCATTAAAATCCTTCCCTAGCTTCATCAATGAGGATGATAAATAGGTCATAATGGAAGAAATTGGGAAAGAATAATTGTATCCGACTTGATAAAGTTTTCAAAACAATAAATTCCCAAGGTGATGAAGTACCAATGGAATATTTTTTGGCTATACTTAATTTATAGAGATGGATTTACAAAGAGTGGTGGATACTACAAGAACTAAAGTAAAAATGTTGGCAACCTTTAATACAACATTCCTAGCCAAAATTGTAAACTGTGCTACAATTAAGGAAATTGTAAAACTGAAATAGGCAGTATTGGCGGTCCAAGTAGAATAGGAAGGTGGCCACCAATATCCACTTGGATCATTCCTCCCCCCTTAGGAAGCAATGGCCCCCATTGCATTGAGTGCCTCCATGAGATGGGGAAACTTATGCTAAACTTAGTCCCTAGTGAGCCACTTGCCTTGTTGTAGCAGTTGGTCAAATTTGAGAACTCAATACACTTGGATCTTATGTTGGCAAGTCTTCTTGATCTGTGTGTCCATGATCCGATCAATTGTGGCCAGTTCCATGTAGTGTGGGTTTAGCTCTGCTAGTGTGAGCTGTTCTGCAATGTTGGATGTGTCCAACAATGGTGTAAAGTATGGTCGAAGGCGGTGTACATTGAACACTAGGTGAAAACCAAGGATTAATGGAATGTTGAGCTCGAAGGAATTGTCCCCTATAGCCTTGGTGATGGTGTATGGCCCATATCGGAGTGGGAAAATCTTGTGATGGGGTACATTGAGGCTCTCATTCTACAAATGTAGCCAAACTTTGTCGGCCACCTAGAACTTGTGTGACACTCAATGTTGATCATGGCGCTGCTTGTACTTAGCATTAGCTATGTCCAATATATCATGGAATTGTTGACGGATGTGTTCAATGCGCCCAATGAAGCCTTGTCGGATTTGGACTTGACATGATCCGAATCTACCTGAGTAGCCACAAATGGTATGGCAACATTAATGGGACATAATGGCTGAAATCCCAACCCTACCTGAAAGGGGTTGTGGCTCGATGAGATGTGGAGGGATCTGTTGTAGCTGTGCTAGAGATAGGGGAGGTTTTCATTCCATATGCATGGATACTTCGAGTTGTACATGCGCAAAATGTGTATGATCATCTTGTTGACGACTTCTGTTTGGTATGGAAATTCGCGGGCTTAGTGAGTTTGGTATCTAGCATTGACCAAAGACTTGACCAAAATGCACTTAGGAATATGTTGTCCCAATCAGAGACAATGGACTGTGGGATCCCAAAGTGTACTGACATTGCTCAAAGAAGAGCTTAGCAGTGGACTTTGTTGTGATACTCTTCTTACAAGCCGCCATAATCATCATCTTAGAGAATCTATCGACGATAATGAAAACGTAGTCGGTGCCGTGCTTAGTAGAAGGAAGGCTTGTCATGTAATCCATGGAGATGTATTCCCAAAGCTGACTAGGAGTAGGCAAAGGAGTATATAGGCCTTTCTTCTTGATGGTTGGTTTGGCAATGCTGTAGGTAGTTCAGGATTTAATGTGCCTCCCAACATCTCGACGAAGGTTTGGCCAATAAAAATACTTCTGCAGTACTGCCACTGTTTTCTCTACTCCGAAATGCCCAGCAACCCGACTGTAGTACACTTCCCAAATCATCTTGGCACGCTCGCTTGAAGGAACATAGATGTGTTCCAGGTGGCATAACAGTGCATCCTGGAGGTGAAAATTTGGAACTTTCTTACCTTCTAGGAGTGTCTGGTATGTGCTCCCAAATTCTCGATCGCTCTTGTAAAGATGCGGTCACACCAAAGTCTCGTGCCCAAAGGAGTCTAGCACAATGATGAGCATCATGACTAGTGGTCGACTGAGGTAGTATACAAGATTATTGGTGCTTCCCTTCCTGTACTTAATGTTGAAATGGATCTGTAGCAGGTATGTGGACCATTTCTGACGACAAGCGTTCTGCAACTTCCCTTGTGTTTGTATGAGCTGCAGGGGTCGGTGGTCTGTGTGGATGACCATTTTTTTCTCTAGAATGTAATGCTTCCATTGATGACAGACTTGCACAATGTAATACATTTATTTTTCGTAAGTGGTATACTTTCAAACTGTGTTTGAAAGTGTCTCAGTGTGGTAAGCCATTGGATGCCCCTCCTGAGTAAGAACTGCACCAATAACATAGTCGGAGGCGTCTGTCTCAATCTCAAATGGTTGATACAGGTATGATAATGTGAGCATTGATGCAGAGAAGAGGTGATGCTTTAACTCAGTAAATGCCTTCTGTTGGGTTTCAGACCAATTTTTTTTTCTTTCGCTCCACTCTTGGTGACTTGATTTAAAGGCCAAGTGATATGAGAGAACCCTAACACGAACCTGCCGTAGAAATTTGGAAGACCCAGAAAGTTGCAGAGCTTTGTTAGAGTGGTTGGGGCTAGCCAATCCTGAATGACTTGTATCTTGGTTGGGTCCACATGCACACCTTTCTCATCAATGATGTACCCTAGATATTGAACTTGGGTCATGCCAAAAATGTTTTTCTCCAAATTGCCACACAACTTGTCTTGTCACAGGGTTTGAAGAACCTGTCGAATATGGCGGAGGTGCTTTTCCCAATTTTGGATGAAGATATAATGTCATCTAAATACACCACCACGAATGCATTCGTGAAGGGTCAGAAATGCCATCCATGAATCTCATGAAGGTTGCGGGGGCATTCGTTAACCCGAAAGGCATGACCAACCATTCAAAAAGCCCCTCCTTGGATTTGAAGGGAGTCTTCCACACATCAGAGGGTTCGATAGACACCTGGTGATAACGAGACTTCAAGTCAATCTTGCTAAAATATTTGGCCCCCTTGAGCTAGTCTAGAAGGTCATCAATTTGTGGGATTGGGTACCTATTCTGGACAGTGACCTTGTTGACCACCCGATAGTCAATATAGAGTCTCTAGGTCCCGTCCTTCTTTTGTACTACTTTAATCGGGTTCCCATAGGGTGATGAGCTTGGCCTGTTTTTCCCTTTCTGCAATAGCTCATGAATTTGCCTCTTTATGTCACCGTTCTCCAGAATAAAGCATCGATAGATCAGTCAATTGGGTAATGGTGCGCCCTGGGTCAAATCTGTTGGGTTGTGTTATATTATTTCCACGACTAGCCCACGTAGTTAACTGGGGGTTAGAGGGGGGGCGAAGCCCCCCCTTCGTTGCGTCGATTGCGTAGCGGGGGCGGGGGGGGAGGTCACATGGGGTTTGAGGGGTACTTTTGGTTTTGAACCCTATGTTAGGTTGGGCAGACCCACCTATGGATTTGTGCATGATTTTGGCACATGGTTTTGGACGCGATGGTTTTTCGGTCCATGGTATTGGATGCTTCGGCATGTATGGATATGTATTGTAACATTGAAAGGAATATAATGAAAAATCAAGCTGGTAGTCCCAATTTTGGGATCCAGGGGAAAACCTCTGTGTATATGTGTTTTATGTGTTATGCTCTTGCACTGTTTGTTTTATGTGTTTTAGAATTTGTATGCAGGTAATTTCTATACGGGGTTAAAACCTACAGAATTGATGGAGTGCTTGACCTGACAGTGCATAGGTACCCCTGTAGATGAGGCAAAAATGTCCCTATACTCCTCCCTGACCTTGTCCATCTGTTGTTGCTGTGTGGAGGAGCCTTGTCTAGAAGTCGTGGCCATAACCTTCTTCTTGCCCTAAGGGCGAATCATAAGGAAAACAAATTTCCTTTTCTTGGAAATGATCTTGCTGCATTTCTTTGGAGTGATCTGTTTGGTCAATTTAATGTGTCCTAAATTGCTATTTAAATGTTAATCCGGGAGTCGTAAACTGATGAAGTGAAGTGCACTGTATGTGCAAGATAACCTTTTTCTTAGTCTTTTGTCGTTTTTGAGTTTTTTAGTTTGTTTTTGGGTTTATCTTCTGTGGATTCCCTAGTGTGAGATGGCGAAATTGAAAACTAAGTATGGATGGTAATGGTGATTTCTACAATGATTTTCCAAACTTAAAAGTTCTCAAAAAGAAGGTTTCCACACTGACTGTAATGAAATCAATTCTCAAAAGAAGTAAATGTACTAAAACAATGAACTAGTGACAATGGCCCAGTATCCTCACTGCTGTATGAAAAAGAAAATAAAAACTAAACTTAAAGCAACTCAAGGACTGAAAGCAAAGCAAACTAAATCAAACTACTTCAACCCATACTCTGACCCTTCACCTTTCGACTCAGTCCGACTATAGGAAGTAATCATAAACAAGCTGAGTATTATGATATCTAAATTGCAGGAAATTAAATTGCATAAAAGGAAACTAAGATTTAACTACTCATTAATATTTCAACTCTTGAAAATGACATAAGTAATTCAATCTCTAACTTGCAGGAAAGCAAACTAAATCATACTACAACAAGTAATATTCTGATTCCTTACTAATTGAGTTGCTTGGCTATAGAAAGGAAATCATAAACAAGTAAGTAATATGGTGTCTAAATGGCAGAAAAGTAATTAAGCAAAACAAAACTTGAAAGAAATGACAATGCTGGAATTAAACTTAGTAAATAAAAATCAGCAGAAAGGACAAGATGATCTCATGTCAGTAGTTATCAAAAATATGTAAATTTTCCCGGGCTGCCTACAAAAACCTTAAAAGAAACACTGATCAACTAACAGTTATGAAGAAAACATGAAGGAAATATGGGCAGCGATGAACATCAGAACATCATAAAATATATACAAGTAATGATTATAAAAACAGTAAACAAAAGCAAGTAAGAAACTATACAAAGATTTGGTGTACAGGGGCCCTCTGTCACCTCAGCCAGCCAATTACTTAGTCACAAATTGGATTCAGGAATGTTGTCTTCTCATATATTGAAGTGCAGTAATAAAACAAAGGAAAGTACAGTACAGTGGGCTGAATCAACAGTCAAAATTACATCTTAAAGACTAATTATCCAACGTATATCAACGCGTTATTTATAAGTGAAAATGCTTGCAACTAATTCCTAGATTTTATGCTGCCAAGAGACACGTAAATCTCCATGGCCTGAGATCTAGCGTTATGGTCATTACGACAGTTGAATCCATGGAGTGATGGCTGCTTGATTCAGTTCACGGGCTGATCGACAGTTGTGCCAATACCTCCAAAAACTAAGGATCATGCCACGCAAACCTTCACGTGGGCAAAACAGAGCTGTGCCACCGAAAAATTCCTCATTTGGCCCTTCCTTTGACCGTCGTTGACCATGACCGTTTATGAGTGATTTGGTTGATCTGAGGGGACACACTCCATGTACACGTCACCTGCATCCTGCCCATGTGGCCAGTTTCTCCATTGGACACCTGTAACATAGCCTTTGACAAAATGGCTGCGGAAACTTGGGCTGACTGCAGAAAGTGACAAGGTTCTGCAGTTGTTTGAACAAAAAATCTAAATCAAACAACAATCATAAACATAGTTAGGAAA
>APFE031575156.1:92343-105762 GCA_000404065.3 Pinus taeda | reverse complement strand
TTAGATAGACGGTATTAATAAAACCCACAGTATTGGCCCGTGGTATTGCATGTATGAGTCATATATAAAGGATAGAGACTCCCTGCGAGGAGTGTCGTGTCTTGTTTTGTAATCGAGATCTGCTCTATTGGAGGGTGCCCCCTCGAAGAGGCCTGTGAACATTTCTCTCTGAGTAATAAAATCATTGCTATTCTGTGTTCTGGGTATATTTTCTTTGCATATTCTGTGTTCTGGGTATCTTTTCTTCGCGTATTCTCTGTTCGGTATTACTTTGCAGGTTAAGAAGCATAACATAGATCTAACAGGTCTATGGCTCTCCAAGTTAGATCTGCAACTCTCCATCACTCGAACGCACAAGAAGAGATTTGATTGCGCACAGGTATGCGGCTTCTCTCACAGGTCTGCTGATTCCTTCTGCGGTTAGATCTGCGGCTCGATTGGGCCTTCTATGGTTAGATCTGCGTGGTATGATTTAATAGTTCTGTCGATTCCTCTGCGGCTCTTAGGTTTTATATTTCTCTAGATCTGCGGCTCTATTGAGATATAGAGTGGCTTTCTAGATCTGCGGTTCTCCAAGTTGTAGATCTGCTGATTTTGTGGCTTTTCTTCGGCAATCTTCTATACTCAGCAGGAGAGCATTCTCGAGATGGCTCACAGCTTCGCGAAAATAGTTGCTGGCTCAGTTTCGTCCGCCTTTGGGGGGCAAGCTCCTGCCCATATCGTCATTGAAGCCCTAGCTCCCACTATCCAGGTGGTCCAGACCTCACTCGATGAGGCTTTGAAGTTCTCTAAAAGTGCCCTAATCTGCCGATTCAATGGTTTTTGACCGCGGCTTATAGCTACCCACAGTTGGATCTCGGAGGTATGGAAGCCTCTAATTCCTGATGTAATTAATATCTACCCCTGTGCTAGGGGTTTCTTTATAGTAGATTTTGAAAACCCTGAAAGCAGACAATTTATTCTAGATTTTGGCCCTTGGTTTTTGGAAAAATCAAGCGTATTCATGAGGCCATGGAACCCATCATTCGATCCCTCAACAATAGTCATAACCTTAGCACTAGTTTGGTTGAGATTGCCAAACCTACCCTTACATCTCTGGAATTTCTCTTCGCTAAAAGCCATTGGAAATGCAATTGGGAAATTTTACTGCAGGTGCCCAGAAATAGAGAAATATGCCAGAACCACCTATGCACGCATCTGTGTGGAAATGGACTTTAGCGTCGGATTTCCAACTGAAATACACCTAACAAGTAAAGACTGTGTGGAACCAGAAACTCGATTATGAAAGTGTCCTCTTCAGATGTCGATCCTACTTTGAGACAGGCTACCTAGCCAAAAATTGCCCAAAAGCCTCCCAGAAAAATTCTGCTAGAAGAATTCACCACAGATCTACATGGTGGGAATGAGCACAAAAGGAACACTACACTGTCATCAAAGAAGAATACTCTCAAGAAAACTCTGAATCACAAGAAATTGAGCAAGAAAGAAGCAACTCTCAAGATAAGCAGGGGGAAAGCCCCGCCCAACAACAAAAGAGTGAACTCGACAACCCCTCAAGTTATGAGGGTTTGAATACTGAACAAAATAAATCTGCATTTAACAGCAAGGTAGATCTCCTAGACCAAACTTCTTCTCCGATTATCTTCAAAAGGACGAACACAATAGATCGTGAAGCTAAGATACTAATGTCCCAATAATCAGAAGAGATGAAGGAGATGCAAGATAAAGAAAGTTGGAAGACTGTAGAAAAAAAGAAGAAAGCTACAGCACCAATCTCGCTAAGAAAGACGAGGATCGAGACAATTAGAAACTAAGGAAGAAAATTATAGGTCCGATAGACCAATTTGGTCTCAGTGGATGGTAACCATCATCATCATCATCATTCAAAATGAAGTTGATGCTCATCTACATGAATACAATGAATCAAATAGTGTAGAGCTTGCTGAAATAGAAAATCCATCAAAGAAACACAAAATAATATTCAAATCCAAATGGAATACAAGGTTTCCATGGGCTTATGTCTTAAAATGTTTAATGGTAATGAAAGGATAAAATGTTCTTGACGTGTTAAATTTAAAAGTGAGACTCCATTTTCAAAAGAGGGAACAAGCAATATTCCAATCACTAAACATGTAGAACTAATGGTAAATGTTGGGAAGGAGAAAATTATATCAATAATTGAAAACATGTATTTTGTTGCTATACATGATTTATCTTTAGAAATGTATAATTCAATATGTGACTTGAATAGGTATAAATGAACTCCACACATCCTTCTAGGAGACGAATATTCTAAATACACAAATACCACACCAAGAAAAGATTTTCTTCAAGTTTCTAAAGAGGTGTATTGGAACAAACTAAAAGAAAAGATTTTACATATGTCATTTTAAATAACGTCCAAAGCCCATAATAGGTGTGTAGAATCAAGCCCTGCCATGGTAGGTGCGCACGTTGAAAACCTCGAGCAGAGACCACTGTAATTTCCCATGGTAAATCAATGAAGTTTTGGATTTATCTTGCTCTTCAATGTTCAAATAGAATTTGCCTCTGAAAAGTGTCAGCACATTTAAACTCATGTGGTCATCGTAGTGGATTGAATTGGTTATAGTTTTGATCGCTTGTGGTCCAAACAAGTGTGAATGCATTCATGATGTGATTAGATCATTGGAGTAGATTAGTGGTGGGTCTCATCATCAATTAATTGTGTGGTTAAGTGCTCAATATTGACAATAGAGAAGGGGATGGTATGATCTTGTCCTTCGCATGGGAGCCCAAAATCATTAAAAAAAAAAGATGGATCAAGACCAGATTTGTTGGGTATGCATGGTAGATAGATAAATTTTGGCACAGAGATGCAAATGGAGTAAGGTTGGGAGCATTAGGTGTTTGTGCATAACAGTGATATAGTGAATACCTATAGGATAAGAGTGTCCCTGCATAAGAGTGTTCCTACATATGGTGAACAAGGGTGATGATAGAGATTAGAAAATATCTTATGGGCATTGGATATGAACATAAAAGATAAACCCTTTTTCCAGTGAGAAAATATGGAGGAGCCATTGTGTAGTGCACCATTGGAAGAGAGATCAAGTTTTTAGCATAAGGAGTGATAAAAGGAGTCTATGAATTGTTGTGCAAATGAGTAAAGGTGCCCTGTGTGATTGACAAAGTGTGTATCCCTACCGTATAATCGACCTATAGAAAATCAAAGTTCTTTAGTGCACATGACAGAGTGTCAATCAGACCATGAAGTACCCAGATCAAGGTTGCATCGAGTATTAGAGTCTTAACATTATTTTGCAAGGGAAACTTGTTGTTATAGCTATCTAATATTGTTTCTAATCATGATATATGGTTTATACTATGAGGGAATGTGTTTTTATTACATGCACTTGGTGCTTTGTATCTTCATTAATGTATTATTGTACTTGAGACTTACAGTTGTTGAGTTCATGAAGAGAGTTGTGTGAGTATGGGTAAGATTGTATGTGGTCATTGAGTCAGATTTTGATGCATATGTTGAATAGAGATAGATTATCATGTTGTTGTATTGTTGAGCATATTTATTTTTCTTGGTAGAGAAGTATAGTTGAGGTTTTGCAGCTAGTTGAAACTGAAATCTTGTCATTCTATTGTTAGTGATTGGGTGAGTAGAGGTAATATTGTTGAGTTATGTTGATGTTGATTATGTTGTAAGTAGGTTTTTTGATGTTGTACTAATGTGGAAGAGAGTTGGTTTATTGATGTATTTCTAAGCTTGATTGTTAGTAATTGGGCCTAGTCTGAAATATTTTGAAACAGGGTCCATTGAGTTTGAGGAGGTAGGGCCTTCGACAAGTAGTGGATTGCCAAGATATGTGTAATGTCTCCTTGTTGGTAGTGTCCAACTAAATTTTCATAGGGATAGTGGCTCCTTGCAAGTGGTGGATAGCTAAAAGTAAGAGAAATTATTAGATGAATAGAAGAAAGAGAAGTAGAGAAATTATTTGATAGTGGCTCCTTGCCATGTACTGCTAATTTTTTTTGTTTTTTTTGTTTTTCCTTGTTGATGCCCCCTATATTTCCACAAATCCATGTAAAGCTAAGTGCTAGGTTGCTTGGACAAGTTGTTATTATTGGGCTAGACTTTTTGTTAAGTTTCACACAGAGATGGTTGAGAATGTTGCTGGCACATTGGTTGCTACTTAGTTGTTTTGCAGGGAAATGTTGGAATTTTTAGTCCAAGGGAGTTTCCCTTTTCCATTGATGTCAAAGGGGGAGAGAGGAAGATTAAATGGAAAGGTATTTGTAGGAGTTTTCCATCAATGCTAAAGGGGAAAATTGTTGGCATTGTGGCTGATGGTTAGTTGGAATTGATGTTAACCTATTTTTCTCATGGTTTGAATGAGTTTCTGATGCTTCGCATGTTGTAGTAGAATTATAGGGGTATATAGGACAAGCTTTGGAGGTTCCTCGCAAGGTGATGTAGAAGTGTGGCACACTTCTTGGAAATAGATTTTGTGACTTACCCTAATTAATGTACAAACATAATTAAAGCATTGAAAATCAACATTTGTAAGAGTTTCAACCTAGATTATCATTTGCTAAATGGTAGCCGTAACCCGGAATAAGTGTTCAAAATCAGTGTTCACCCTTATAGGTGCGCATGCAAAAACCATGAGAAAATACAAGTGAAATTTCCTGTGTTCAATCAAGGATGTTTCAAATTTCTTCTACCCTTCAATGTTTGAATAGAATTTTCCTTTTAAAAGTGTAAACACATTTAACTTCATGTGATCGTGATAGTGGATTGAATTGGTCAATGTTTTGATTGTTTGTGGTACAAATAACTATGAATGCATTCATGAGTTTCTTTTATTGTTGGAGTGGCTTAGTGATGGATATCATCTTCAATTAATCATGTGGTTAAGTGATATATATGGATAAGAGAAAGAGGGATGGTGCAATTTGGTCCATCGTTTGGTCCATATCATGAGAACCAAGAAAATCATTAAAAAATAAATAAAAACTAGTTGTGGATCACCACTAGGTTTGATTGGATATGCATGGTATGATAGATAGTTTTTGGAAAAAACTTGAAAATGGAGTAAGGTTGGGAGCATTGGGAATTTGTGCATAAGAGTGATATAGAAAATACTTGTAGCGTAAAAGTGTCCTTGCGTATGGTGAACAAGAGTGATGTTAGAGGTTACAAAATATCCTATGTGCAGTGGATGGGAATTTAAAAGATAGACCCTTTTACCAGTGTGAAAATAATGAGGAGCCAGTGCACATTGCACTACTAGAAGAGAGATCGAGATGCTAGCATAAGGAGTGTTAAAAGGAGTATGTGGCTTGTTGTGAAAATGAGAAAAGGTTCCTAGTGTGATTGACAAAGTGTGTATCCCTAGCATATAATTGACTTGTAGTAGATCATATTTCTATAGTGTGCATGATAGAGTGTGAGTCAAATAATGAAGTGCCTAGATCAAGGTTGCATAGAGTTTTAGAGTTTTGACATTATTTTTTAGTGGCAGCTTGTTGTTATAGCTTTCAAATATTTTTTCTAGTCATTATTTGAGGTTGATAGTGTGAGGGGATGTGTTGTTATTACATGCGCTTGATGCCATGTATCTTCATTAATGTATTGTCATAGGTAAGACTTACAATTGTTGAGTTCCTGAAGAGAGTTTTGTGAGTATGGCTAAGATTGTTTGTTGTCATTGAGTCAAATTTTGATGCATATGATGAATGGAGATAGACTGTCATGTTGTTTTATTGTTGGAAATATTTATTTGTCTTTGTAGGGAAGTATGGTTAAGGTTTTGTAGTTAGTTAATGTGAAAAATCGGCGACCCGATTCCTACTACAGTAAACTTATGACATTTCTCCTATTTGTTAAATTACTTTAAACAAATTACTTACAGTTTTCTACAACAAATATTGAAATACATACATTGCATCCTACACAAAATAAAATACCGCGAAAACTAAATACTGCACTGGAGAGAAACAAACACACACACAATTACACCGTTGTTTTTGGACCAATGTTCCTGAAAAACCTAATATGGGAAAACTGATGCAGTAGCTAAGGTTTTTATTATTATGAAGTAGTAATCTGAGTATAAATCATTATATTCCCAAACTGGAAATTTGATACAGAGAATAAACTGGCAAAGAGGTAGTGAGAAAAAATCTCACACTGTCATTTGTGATCCAAATATGATCTAGGCTCTGGATGGCTAGCCCCATGCTACCTCTGTGCAGTCTCTATGTCAACCTACATAGACCTGCATCACAGCCTCTAGGAAAAACGTCACCTCCTCCTCTGATCTTTTTTTGACTAGAACTTCGACCCTCTGGCCCTTCGGTCTCACAACCCAGCTTTCGGCTCTAGATTTCGACTGCTCCCAACAAAAATATGGACTCCCTTTGAAGTTTTGTGCTACCTCTGCGTGGCACTGTGCTGCCTCTTTGAACTTCTCATTGCATTCTCAACCTTGCACACTCTGAAATTGGAAAACTTCCCTTCGGTATACTATCGCTTCCCCTCACTGCAAGAATATCACTCGATCTCTCTCCGACAACTCAGGGCTACTATTCTTGAGAAATTTGATCTCTAGATCTCACTATCTCAATATGTTCTCCAAGTGCCCATCAAGATCCTTCTTATAATCTCGCATTGGAGAACCAATGGCCAAGATTAAAAAATAATCAAAGGCTAAGATTAACTGGGAGTTGATCCTCTTCTTCTTCTAGAAGATTCACGCTAAATTTAATTAATACCCTTTAATTAATCACATTTCCTAAGTTTAGACTTAGGATTACATTAAAAATTATTAATTATTTTAATTAAACCATCTCTAAGTGGAATTTTCCCAAACAATTTCTGGGTATTGGATAATTCATGTGTCTTAGCCTCTATGCAAAATCTCGAGGATATAGCACATCTGATGCTATATAAATCAACAGTTGAGACTTATATCTTGTCATGCTATTATCATTGATTGGGTGAGGAGAGGTAATATTCTTGAGTTCAGGTTGATGATGATTATATTGCAGGGAGGTTTGTTGATGTTGATGATAGTTGGTTTGTTGATGTATTTCCAAGTTTTATTATTCGTAATTGGGCTTTGACTAAAATATTTTAAAATGAGATCCATTGAGATTCAATAGGTTGGGGCCTTCGATAAGTGATTCCTTCCCTAGTGCCGCCTTGTTGGTGATGGCCAGATAAAATTTGTCTGAGAAATTGTTTGATTAATAGAATAAATAGAAGTAGAGAAGCAACAATAGGGTGATTTTTGTCACTTCAATATTTCCACCAAAAAATATGTTGTCTCTTGTGCATGGTTATCTTGTTGTCATGGATTTTATATGCTAACTCTTTGATGTTATTGTATGCACAGATCTACTAATGTTATGATATGTATTTTCATTTAATAGAAATGATTAAAGAGTTAAAAGTTTAATAAGTGCTATCACTACTTATTCACCCCCTCTCCCTCAGTAGTGATTTGATTACAACAAAGGATTCTCTCTTACAATAGCTCCTCGTAGAGGTTTTTTGTAATGTACCCAACCCCTTAGTGCCTAATTAAGGCCACAAGATATTCAAAAATGACCTCCTTGGTCACCCTAAGGAGGTGAGGTTATCATAATTTCCTCTTTCCTGATAACACACAAAACAGATTTCCAATATGACCATTATATTTTTCTCGGCGAGAGATTTCCAACAATATAAAATTTTCCCAAAATCAAGCTCTAGACAAGAATTTATACATTTCAAAATGAATTCCCTAAAGGGCCAACTCTTTGATCCATACTGCCACATTTCTTTACCTAACATTCCCATGTCCTCTAGCTCAATCTATTAGCATACATATCGAGTCCCTAACTCCCTTGAGCAACACACCATCAGTTAAAATTTTTGTTTCAATTGTGCTAGCTCTATATTAGTTGTTGTTTAATTAAAGATGGCCTTTTGTTGCTGATTATTTTATCAATTAGGCCCCTTAACACTAGGAAAATACAATAAAACTCATCCACTACTCATCTTAACTGATAATCAACCATCCCTTAACATGGATTATTTCATATAATCTTTCATTATATTTATCAGCTCCACAAGCCCCTCTACCAATAGGACATACCTCACTATTGAAATTTTATAATCAACTAATAACTAACTCTCGATATGTCAATAGGATGATATCATGACATGCTTATAATTCAATAGTTGAACATGCGAAGAGGCTAGTAGCTCGACATGCCGATAAGATGATAGATTGAAATTTCAACACCCTATTTTCCATGCCATTACAACTTGAGCGACACCTCTACACTGTTGAACATTCTAATACTTTCTATCTTATTATCTCATATGGCCATGTTGACACATAAATGCCACATCATATCCAAGTTAGTGCCACATCATCTCGATGTCAACACCATATCAAGGTTCTTATTAAGACTAGTAGTATCAAGAGAATAGTCTGATAATGGAATTTCCTAAACACCTGATACCTAACATCCAATAACCCAAAAACTAATAACCCAATACACCTTTGTTAGTTGAGAAATGAACACCTCTATAGATGATGAATTTGTTTGGTTCTATTGATATCAGGGGCTTTCACGAGTGAACTCTCCACGAGTTAGCCGACACCATATGTAGAAATTAGGTTATATATTTACAAATTTTCATGAATTTTTAATCAAAATCACAAGACACAAACCTACTCTATTGCTCTACAAACATTATTCACAATTTAGAACAAAAATATCAAACATGCAATAAGAAATCATAGGCATACAAACAATATTTTTCTCAGGGAAGAAAAACTGATAAAAACCCCAATTTTTGCTTGCATTAATCTAATGAATAGAGATGTATTACAATTTATTTGATAAAGTGAGAAAAACCTACAAGTGCATAACCTATCTCTCTACTCAATAAAGGCATTTGACCTAGACTTAGTCAATTTTAGCCTGTGCTTGAGCCCCTATTTTCTTGCGCAATTCCAGAGGAAATAGGCCCCTATTAATTATGAATTTCCTCCAAAATTCTTGCGCAATTCCTCAGGGTTGATCATCTAACCTCATGCAACACCTATACACTCAACTAATTTACAATTGCTAGTTATTTTCCATGGAAACTCCACCAAAATGGGGAAACTCGTATTCTTTGCATGCATGAGCTAATTATTAGTTGATTGGTCAGTTAACTTGATGATCTTTGAGTTATACTGATGTCCCACTACTTAAATAACCACCAACTAGTTCTATTAATAATTAGAAGTAGTTTAGCTGATTACAATTGAAATTAACTCAACCTAGGCTCCTAAAATTTAGGAATCACTACATACAACTAAAATTCATATCCATAACTTGAATTAGCTAAGCTAGACTCATACCTTTTAGGAATCAACACAAGAAAATTGAATTTCAACTCATTAACTCAAATTGAGTGTTCTTAACTGAGTGACAAGAGCCATGTCACATCAATTAACTCCTCCAAGTTGTCTACTGATGTGGAATTCTGAATTTCCTCGATTTGATTAAGGAAAAATCAAAATCGAGACTTTCTCGCTGCATTTTCAACACTCTCTCTCAGAAAGAAATGGATTTTCAACCAACCCTATCTTGTACCTGTGGAATTTACTGCATGTAATACCTCTCACTATTGTTGCTTATACTGCAACATCTGCAATTGGGAAACATCTAAAAAAATGAATCAATTGTGTCTACAACTGTCTACTAGGAAAATTTTGCTACTGCTAACTCTGCTACTGAGATTCTTGCCATTATTTCAGCACTCATTTTCAGTCCTTAGTATCTGGCTAACACCAATCCTCCTACTACTAAATATTGTGGGCCCTTCTCGCAAGGTAATGATCCATGAGGAGAATGCCTCAATGGACCCTGCCCAAATTTCTACAACTCTTAGACTAAGGATCTACATCACTCCACCTCACTCCTAGAGGTATAGTTGCATGTGCTCCCTCTTCCCACTTGGCTTGAATTGTCCCCTTACTGGAGGTATTTTCTTTAGTGGATGTGTCCACACTCCCTCCTCTTTGCCTCTCCATTTGTGGTTGCTCCACAACATCCTGAGGCTCCTTTTGAGGCAACATTTTGAGAGGTCTAACATGCTCCCTCTCAACCATAATATCTCTACTCTCTACCTTTCTCCTCAAGGTTTTGCATGCATATTATACCTCAAGTGCATACAGGTTCTTGACTCGAACTTTGGTCTACTTCATTTGTCTCGTGGCTATGTGTCTTTGGAATGATTTTCTTTTGCTGAAGATCATATCATAACCACAGTCTTCCAAAACTACAACAGAGATGAGATTTTTATTTAATCCTGGAATAAACATGACATCTTTGACTCTGAGAGGGGATCCTAACTCCCTCTAAAAGGTGACTATACCAATCTCAGTCATGTTGTACCTTCCATCATCTCCAAACTCAATATTCATCTAGAGATCTTTATCCTCCAAGTCACTGAAAAACTCTCTACACCCAATCATGTGGAACAAGGCAACTAAATCTAAGTACCACACACTCCCCATCACATTTATGGCCATGCATGAAATAAGGGTGAAATATTGCTTAAACCATGAAGCCAAAGCTTCACCTACTGCTACTACTATGGACTCCTAATTGCTATACCTTTTGTGTGGACACTTAGTAGTATAGTGCTAAAATTCATGACAATTGAAGCATTTAATTTTGGACAAATATTTCTTCTTGCCCTCTTCGCTAGATTCAACCTCACCTTCGGCCTTATTTCTCTTGGCCTTCATTCATTTCCTGACTAGAGGAAATTCATCTTCCTCTTCTTTGGATGAGATCCCATCTCTAGTATTCCGCCTTATTTCGTCCTCTACCGAATTGGACCATAAGTGCTCCTAATTCGATAGTTTCTCCCTCTAATTCACAAAATATTGATAGTTATGCCATGTCTTGGGAAGGCCTAGACGGGTTAGACTTACCAAGTCATCTTCAGGGGAAGTAACACCATTCCACCCAGTTCACCATGACATTGTGTGGACCTGCTTAGATACTGTGGTATAGTGTCATTTTTTTGCATCTTGATACTTCGAAGTTTATCCTTGAGCATTAGCTTCCTATGGTCACTACTATTCTTGAAAAATTCTATCAGTTCTTTCCACATCGCGAAAAAAGTTTCCTTTCCATGGATATTAGAGACAATATGATCCTGTACTCCCTCCAATATTATTCTCCTAGCCTTGGCTACATCTTTCTTCCACTATGCAAGGTCCTAGACATCAGTTGGTGGTGGTCTTGGAATATTTGTCTTGATATATTCAAGCAATCCATTTTCATCCAATACTGGCTCCATGGGTCCTCCCATGCAACAAAATTTGAGGTGCCTTCCAAGGCATACTCTAGCCTTAGTCCATTAAATTCCATCTTCTTAGCTCTGAAGAAATACTCATACACTGATCTTGAAATTTGAACCTCTAAGAACCAACTTCTAATTTACTACTCTAATGTGAATCCAACTCTAATACCATGTAGAAATTAGGCTCTATATTTGCAATTTCTCATCGATTTTTAATCAAAATCACAAGACACAAACCTTGTCTACTTCTCTACGGACATCAATTCACAATTTAGAACAAAAATGTTAGACATGCAATAAGAAATCACAAATAGAGAAACAGTATCTTCTTGGGGAAAGAAAACTGCTAAAAACCCCAATGCTTGCTTGCATTAATATGATGAATATATATGTATTACAATTTCTTTTCTCAACTGAGCATAACCTGCAAGTGCATAACCTCTCTCTGCTCACTAAAGGCCTCTGGCCCAAACTTAGTCACTTTCAGCCTCTGCTTGAGCCCCTATTTTCTTGCACAACTCTTGAGGAAATATGCCCCTACTAATTAGGAATTTCCTCCAAAATTCTTGCGCAATTCCTCAGGATTGATCACCTGACCTCATGCAACACCTATGCACTCAACTAGTTTACAATTACTAGTTAAATTCCTTGGAAACTCCACCACAACTGGGCAACTCGTATTCTTCGCATGCATGAGATAATTATTAGTTGATTTATCAATTAACTAGATGATATTTGAGTTAGACTAATGTCCCATTACTTAACTGATCACCAACTAATTCTATTAACAGTTAGAACTATTTTAACTAATTACAACTGAAATTAACGCAACCTAGGCTCCTAAAATTTAGGAATCACTACATACAACTGAACTTCGTGCCCTTAACTTGAATCAATTGATATGGACTCCTATTTTTTAGGAATCAACACAAGCAAACTAAAATTCAACTCATTAAATCAAATTGAGTGTCTTAACTAAGTGACAAGAGCCACGTCACCTCAATTATCAACTCCAAGTTGTATGCTAATGTGGAATTTCAAATTTTCTCAATTTGATTAAGGAAAAATCAAAATTGAGTCTTTCTTTCTGCATTTTCAAGACCATAATTATCCATATCTCAATATATAACCTCATGAGACTACATTACACCATTGTGATCTACACTACTACACATAGGTTATAATTCAACTTTCAAGTTATCGACCCACTTGGAGATTTACACCAAAATCACTCTCGTTGACATCTTCCTTGATTCATTATAAACATCAACAATGATATTTTATCCCATCACTCGATGAACTTATCAAAATTTCACTTTTCATCTGCATAAAGAATTTATTGATACCTAGTATTATTATACACCTATATCCATGACCTTGAAAACATAACTCCACTGTTAAATAGTTCTAAAGGTAGAAGGGGTGAATCCTTGAATTTGATAGCTAATCCATTGATGACCAACATTTGACACTCTGTTGATTGAAGGGAAAAATCCCAAACATACACTGATAGATTAGTCTATTAGGATCAAGGAAATGTTATAGTGATTATATATGTAAATGAAAAACACCATGGGGTTTGATTTCCTAATAATCCAAGGCTTGATATATTGGTAACCCACAACTACAAGAAAGTTCCTTCCCAATTGCTCATGCTTTAGTCACACATCGTATTTCTTCCTTTTAACGTTCATTATCCTCCATGCACATGAGTGCTTCTTGGAAATGCCTCACTGTCTCTTTTTGCTTTGCTTCATTATGTTCCTATGCCTCCACCATCAGTTCTTCCCCCTTATCTCTCTTCTTTTTTATATTTCCTTTCTTGTGGTTTTCTTGTCGAGGTTTTCCATGCTAATCAGATCACAAGCTTTTGGTTCACATCTCAAAAGTATTATAGTTTTTCATTTCCCGTTCTTCTTAGTAGTTTGATGCCATTTGCCTACTCCTCTCATAGCTAATAACAATTATTACTACACCTTCCAAGAAAATATTTTCTTAAGTAAAATTCAAACTATCAAGTTATTGGATCAACCAAATATTGCATATCAAGGATTAATTAT